>JANAVB010021035.1:0-99352 GCA_029216955.1 Iris pallida | reverse complement strand
TTGTATTCGTGACATTCATGTACAAATCGTGTGAAATCGTGTATATTCATGTATTCACACGATCTTCGTGTACGAACAATCTTCGTGTATAATAACATAACTTGGCTAGATCCTTGTGTATTGATTTAGGGCGGGGGAGTAGAAGTGGTTATGTAATCAATCCAGTAGATTACTCGTGTATAACCTCTGTAGATTACTCGTATAATATATCGTGCCGTTTACATAACCATCTTGTGCTCTGAATCACTAGTCACTGATAGTTCTCTATATATGGTATCTATTTATTTATAGTCTTCCTTTTTATCATGTTATTTCCTTCAGTTTCTTGTATCTTACTCTCTAGTATGATTATATCCTGACCTGCTATGATTTGTTGAGATGTACTGTGCCCGCTCCTGTCCTGACTGGACCTGTTGAAATATTACAGAGGACGAGACTGAGGCGTTCTGCCCTACCTACTACGGTGCTACACTAGATGAGTGCTGTGACTTGGACCAGCAGCAGGATCCACTAGCAGTTGACGACACTCCCTTAGATTAGGATGTCTTTACTTTTCATGGATTACTGTATATGGATTCTGAGATATTTTGGGATATGTAATTATTTAAACACTTAGAATTCTGGATTGTATCTCTTTGTTTTTTTTTTTCTGGATATTATCTATCTATCTTTATCCTGTTCTACCTTAGTTGTGATTGAGACTGTATCTGCTATGTCACCTCCATTCTGAGAGTACCCACGTTCTATTTTAGGACAACGTTCTACCGTCGACACTGCGGCGTAGGCTGGACGTACCCACGTCTCGTGCCCTTACTCTAGGTGCGTGTCGTGACAACAATAGTCCTTAATCCTCTCTCTCTCTCTCAAAGATTGTAAGCACTCTTATTTTGAGATGATTTTACAACTAGCATGCATCACCCTTTTATAAGCCCTTGGTAATCCATACATGGAAGGCCAATATATGGAAAGTTCTAATATGCATCAATCATATATTTAATGGAAATCCAATCATAATTGGCTTGCCATAATTGGAGGCCCAATTATATGGAAAGCTACTATATGAAGGGTCCAATCATAAATATATAATCAAAGTAAATATGGAAATCCAATCATATATTTCCTTACCATATATGTTCTAAAATAGGATCCATGCATTCCCCAAGCTTCTCCGACACATGGATGGCGTTCGTCGCTCTCCGGGGTATTCTTCACATAGGTTGGGAACCCCACCCACTCCAACAGTTAGTTTCAGGACCAATGAAAGATTAGTGATGTGGGATCTCTTATACCCAGCACTCCTTTAAATTTTGGCTCTAAAAATCTGTTCCATGCAGTAAAATGGATTTTCTTCTTATCAATTGAATCCCACCAAAAATTGCATTGATGTTTAACTAGACTGTTGGCTACTTTCTTGGGAATATGATAAGCATAAAGGTAATATGTGGGAAGAGATGCTAGGTCAATTTATTGAGAACACATTCTCCTGTGTGAGACAAAAGCTTCCTTTTCCAACCATTTAATTTGGAGGTACTAGCATCCAGTAAAGAAGAGAAGGTTTGGGCCCTTTTCTTAGACTGAAGCAAGTAATAACCAAGGTATTTATCATTGGATTGCATGAGTTGAACTCCCATAAGATTGATGTACAAGCTTGCATAATTGGATCAGTTTTTTTGTAAAGAAGATGGAGGATTTCTCAAATTGATTCGTTGCCCTGACCATTTTTCAAAAGTTTTGAATTTTAACCTGGGAAATGTTATGTAGTGAACATTTTTCGAATATAAACAAATCATTACCAAATGCAAGATGAGAATAAGGATGATGGGAATTTCAAAGGGTAACACTTTCATAGAGAGAATTTCTGACTATGATATTCATCAAGGTGGAAAGTATTTCCATGCTCAATAATAGATAGGATGAAAAGGGACAACCCTGTCGAATGCCTCGACCAGGATTGAATGATTTTGAAGGTTCTCCATCGACAAGGATTACAAAGGTAGGCGTGGTGACACACTGCATGATGAGTTCCTTTGTTTTACCAACAATGCCCAAACCACCTAAAGCTTGACTGATAGTCCTGTAACACCCAGTTTTCTGAAATTGGGATATTTTTGAAAATTTATTATTTATTAATGGTATTTTAGTCATGATATGAATTATGGTGATTTCTAGTGTAATTAAAACCATTTCCTAAGTCATGACTTATGACTTTGTGACTTTACTAGTATAATCCTAGTGTAAACCCTAGAGATTTCATAACCTAGAGACTAACCATGATCATGTGAGCCTAGCCATAGGCTTAGAACATCAAATTAGTATTTTTAGCCAAAAAGGGTATTTTGGTAATTTACTAGATTTTATTTGAGATTATGTTTTTAATATTATTTAATTCTTGTTAAGTACCATGATTAGTCCCTAACCTATCTCACCCTAATCTAGAGGTTAGCTACTAACCTAGAAGTTAGAGGATAGATATTTGGTCATGGGTTAAGTGTGTAAATATCTTAGAATGCCTTTATTGATATTTTGCTTAAACACTCAAAATATCTCAACCTTTTGCACCAAAGTCTTTGCCTTAACCTAGAAGGAAAGCCAAAGACACCCCCCTTGCCATGGCCGGCCAAGGGCACCCCCCTAGCCCTACACCTTCCTATATAATCCCCTCAAATTCATTCATGATCAATTTGCATGAATTAAAACCTAGAAAATTCCTTTTTCATCAAACCTTGATAACTTGATCATTTTTGATCCAAATCACCTCTAGTTTCTTGTATTCGATCCCCTACACTAGAGGATACTAGTTAGGGCCTGCTATCAAGGAATTGTGGAGCTTTGGGCATCACCAAGAGAAGAGGACACCCCCCTACTTTGGTATTTTCTTGAGTTTTCACTAAATAGGTAAATACCCTCAAACCTTGTTAATATTATGTTTTCTCTTCATAGTTGCATGCATCTAGGTACCATGAAACTGTAGGTCAAGTTTGGTAGGAAATAGATTTGGTTTGGTGTCCGTATCGGACACGTATCTGTGTTTAAATTAGAGTGTTTGGTGAAATGCCTCATAGGACTTTTTGTTCTTGGTTTTCAAAATAAATTACATATTTGTGAAGCTTATTATATGTATATTGTATATTTGTGGGACTGAGTTGATATTAGGGTCCTTTTCGTGTCCAATTGGACACGAACACACGAGCTGGACACCGCACTGAGGCATACAGCCTTCCCTGCTACTCGACACCTAGTGCGGATACTGTAGGACACGTGGACACGTGAAAATTGACACAGAGGAGGGGGCAACCTCTGTCATGCCCTCCCTCGAGTTTGAGACACGTTTGTGTCGTATCGATGTTTGCCCATTTTATCTATGCACAGTGACATGTTTCCAGATTTTAGGATAATTCCCAGTTTTCCAAAACGAATTTCAAACCTATTTTTGTTATGATTATACATGTATTTGTATATTTTCAGTGTATGTATACGTAGTATATATGTATGTGTGTGAGTAGGAGGAATTTGAGGATATATATATGTGTATATATGTAGTTATGTATATGTATACATATATATGTATGTATGTGTACTGTGTGTGTGTGGGGGGACTGTTTTCTGGGATTCCAGAAATCTGGAACCCCCCCTTTTCCTGTGTCAGTCCAGCTCTCATTCACTCTCTCTCTCACTCTAATTCTCTCTCTCACTTCTCTCCCTATATGTATATATTATATATAAGTTTTGTATATATATATATATATATATATATATATATATATATATATATATATATATATATAAAATAAAAAAATATATATATATATATATATATATATATATATATATATTTATTTTATATATATTATATAATATATATAGATATATATATATATATATATATATATATATAATATATATATATATATATATATTATATAATGATATATATATTTGTACTAGATCATATAGTGTCATTATATATATATGTGGGTTTTGTATTATATATAGTGTATTCATATATTAATATAGGTATAGATAGATTGTATATGCCTATGTATAATATATATGGTGTAGATAGTGTATGTATCTATTGTATATATAATATCTATATATATATATATTATATATATATATATATATATATATATTATATATATAGATACCTATATGTATCTACTAGTGTCCTAGATACATGGGCCTATGGCCTATGGTCTATGGTTAGTAGCAAGTTAGGATTGACCAATAGGTCTAGTAGACCTAGTTTAACTAGCAAGTTGACCTTGTTGACCATTGTTGACCAAAGTCAACTATGGTCAAACTTGACCAAATTGACATGGAATTGACTTGGATAGACTTAAAAGGACTGGTTGATTAAGTTGACCACCTTGGTTATATAGATAGCCCTATGTAAATTAAGATATGTATGGGTTAAGTGAGATACTTAGAGTTGAGTCATGACTTGAGTTGGAGTATGGGATTAGCTTGATTTCAGGATTAAGGTTGGTATTGTACTATATATTTTGTGTGATATACTTGTATAGGTATTGGTTATACCTTTACCTGGTGGTGTAATACCTTAGATGGTCTAGATTGACCTAGACTTGACCTAGCTTGACCATATTGACTACTATTTGACTAGTCTGATCATTGATTGACTAAACCCTAGATAACTTGACTAGTTTGACTAGAATGTTGACCAAGAGTTGACCTTAACCTAGATTATACTAGTTTGACCTTGTTTGACCTTATTTGACTTAGTTGATTTCCGTGACCTAGTATGACTTCCTGTGACCTAGTTTGACTATTAGAGTTGACCAAGAGTTGACTTTTGACCAGATTGACCTAGAATCATGTAGTATGTATTGTATACTCTATTTTTACCATTTTGGATATACTGTGACTTGTGTTGCTCTGATTAGGAGCCATACACCTCTCCTCAGACAGTATAGCCTCTTTAGACATTCAGTTATCAGGCGAGTACATTCTCTGACCGTTTTATACTTGCCAGAATTTATATTCTTGCTCTAGATTACTTTACTTGATGCTGACACGATTGTTATCACGGATTAGTACTATATGGATCTTTTCATGAGATGTTATCCCCTCGGGAGCATCAGATACAGCATGTTTGTGCGTTTCACGAATCATCATGTATCTATGCTTTCATAGATTCACGAATCGCTTGTGACTTATGTACGATCTCATGTTTACAGAGCCTCTCATGAATCTCCCATTTATGGGCTTATCACGAATCTTAACATAACTTGAATGGATCCTTGTGTATTGATTGGAGAAACGGGGGAGTAGAAGTAGACATGTGAATAATTCCAAGTAGTGTAATCATGTATAAACTCAGTAGTGTAATCATGTATAAATTTTAGCCATTCACATGCCTATCTTGTACTCTACATCACTAGACACTTACAGTTCTCTATATACAGTAGATATTTTCTTTACAGCTATCTTTTACTACATGTATCTTCCTTCAGCAGTTCCTGTATTTTACTCTATTGTATGCTTATATTCCTATCATACTATGCACTGCGTGAGATGTATTGTGCTCGTTCCTGTCCTGACTGGACCTGTTGAAAATATTACAGAGGATGAGGAAGAGGCCCTGGTGTCTACCTATTATGGAGCAGGACTAGATGATACTTATGTTGTGGACCCTTAGCAGGATCCACCTGCAGCTGAGGATGTTGTCCAAGTAGTCTAGGCTAGTTTAGCTAGACAGTCTTTTCTGTATTATCATTTTTGTCTCACATTCTAAGTTGTATTTTGAGATGTTGAGATATATAGACTTTAGACTTATTGTATTATGAGTTGACATTCTGGATGTTATGTATCCTAGACACTTAGACTTATTTCATCTTTTCTACTGTTCTCTTTGAGTTACTGTCTATCTATCTATCTTTCATTCTTCTATCCTAGATGTGATTGAGATGTATATTGTTATGTCACCCATTCGGAGAGTATATACTGTACAGGTACCTTTATATTGTTAGATGATTGACCTAGGACAGCGTTCTACCGCCGACACTGCGGCATAGGCTGGACGTACCCACTTCTCGTGCCCTTACTCTAGGGTAGGGTCGTGACAAATCCCTCAAGACAATCTATCATAGGCTTTGGACATGTCCACTTTGAATGCAAAAGCACTATTTTTGGGAGTGAATTTGGATATGGAATGTATGAGCTCTTGAGCTGTCTCCAATATATCTACCAGGTACAAACACGTTTTGGTATGGGCTAATCAGTTGGTGCATGAATGACCTCAGTCTATTAGCAATCAACTTATAAATGATCTTATAGAGTACATTGAATAGAGCAATAGGCCTATAGTCAACTGGTTTGGAAGGGTATTTCATCTTTGGGATTAAAGCAATATGTGTATGGTTTAGAGATGAAGGCATAACTCCAGATTTGAAAAAAGTTGGATAAAAACAGATACCTCAGCTCCAATTTGGTCCCAACATCTCTGATAAAAGACTACAGGATATCCATCAGGTCCTGGGGACTTATATGGGCTCATACTCATGATAGTTGCTTTGATTTCATCTTCTTAAGGGATAGAACCGATAGATTCATTATCAACAGCAGAGATGGTAGTAAGTTCAGATAGGATGTGCTCAGGTACAGGGCTTGTCTCCACAGTTTGAAATAATGAATTGAAATGACTCAGGAAGGTATCAGAAATCTCATTTGAACAGATACTTGAACACCATCTTCTTTAATAATACTGTGAATAACATTCCGTTGTTTTCTTGTTGTTACAGACAGATGAAAGAAACGAGTATTCCTATCACCTTCTTCGAGCCAGGAATTAATGGACCGTTGCTTCCAGTATAGCTCTTTCTGAAGATGGAGCTTGTTAAGAAGTATCTGGGACTTTCGTTCTTCAGTATAAGTGTCTTCTGATGGAGTTTGTGATTGAAGAAACAACAATCTTCTCTCTTCATTCTTGATGTCTTGGTTCAAGGTTCCCTCGCTTTATTGTTATCTCAGATGTTCTTATTATGATCTATGCTTAACATGATATGTCATCAAGAACTGGAGCTCACTGTCAAGAATGTGCTTGCTCTATAACCTCAAATTCCTGCTTTATTCCAATCATGTCTGCCATCTTCAACACCTGCATGTGCTCAAATACGAAACTCTCATCCCCAAGTTTCCAAAACTTTGGAATAGTTGCCCTCCATAATTTACTAGTATCAAAGCTACAAAAATGAACTTAAAAAGATAGCTAAATTAAAGCATCCTTTAATTAGCCTCTAAATACCCTCTAATTTCACACCTCGTCTGATGGATCCCAAGGTGAGTTGAGGAAGGAAATGGTTCGGTACTATGTTGCCGCACACAAATATATGACACAGAAAGGACACAACGACGACACGGATACGATATCTATTTTGATGTGTCCTAGTATTATTTTGAAGTCTATGGGTCGCATCCAATATGTGTTCGACATGAGATGGTCCACATTTGTGGAGTAATATCCGTGCTTCCTAGATCGGTTGTAATTACGAACAAAACAAGGTTTTAATGTAAAAAAGGGTTACAGTCTATGATGCACGAGACAAATGGATACGTCCACACAGACATCATTGTAGTGTCCCGCTCCTAGCGGTTCACTGTGTAAGGCTTGTGGCTTGGCTAACTCGATCGGAACCGAGTATTGGGGAAACTTACCGTCGGCACCGAATCGATCACGGACAAGTGCATAAGAACCTTTCCAACTAATGGATTGGTTTCTCTTGAAATGCGTCCAAGAGTTTTCTCTGGATGTTTTGCTGCTAGTTTTGTTGCTTGGTTTTGATGGATGCTTTTCTGAATAATTTTCGATGATTTGATTCTTGCCCATTTTCATCAATTTGCATAGCATTCATTCTTGAGAATTCTGAGAGAAGAGAACACAATGAGACGGGATATTAACCAAACTTTTGGTGCCAATGCAGACTGATGCGTGACGGAAGGCTAAGCGTACAAGTGTTCTCTCTCTCTGCGATTCTCTAATTTTGTGAGTGTGGATCTCTGTGGTGTATTTTCCCTCTCGCTATTCCTTCATGCCAATTAAATAAATATTTTACAACATCCGTTGATCGACACAAAGTTGCTAACGCCACAAGTCAATACCACTAAGAAGCTAGAGATTGAACATTGAAATGAATGCTAGTCCATAGAACATTAAAATGAATGCTAGTCCATAGAACATTGAAATGAATGCTAGTCCCTTAAACATTGAATGAATCGATTACACTGTTAACAATAATTGAGATTATGCTTGTCCACTGAACATTGAATTGAGATTGAATTGATGCCTAGAATGATGATGAAATGCTGCAAAATGAACAAGTTGTCTATTTACTTTCAAAACTACCATGCACTGTATGCTTATCGAGTCGGTCACGCATTCGCATGGTCATGGACAACTTGTGCACAATGTTTGGTGGTGTGTTTCCTCGAATCGGTACTGGGGCACCGGGACCGATTCGGCCTAGGAGGAAACATTGGCGTGCTAATGGGAGCACGGGTCTTGCGAGGCATCCTTAGGGCTAGCTACCTACTTTGGAGTCATCGCATTACCTTGAAGTCCTATATGGCAAAGAAATGTCTGTATGGTTTAACAGCGCCAGTGGCCATGTAGTCAGGATGCATGCTAATGATCATTTTATACAGGGGCGGTAAGTATATTATTATTATCCTGTATCTTATGCAGGAAAACTGGATTCGGCCAATGCTAAAGTAAACATGGTTTATTCCATGTTACATTTATTGTAATTTACTCTGAATGTTGCCTGTCCCTAATAAGTTTATATCTTTAAAATGCTTGCCATTAATAAAATGTTGGTTTAGCTGAGTGGGCCAACGGGGCTCACCAGCGCATTGTTATAATGTGCTGACCCCTCCTCCACAGGTACTGGAGAAGGCTCGGGCGCACCTCACAACTAAAGCTTTCTGAACTGCTGTTTTCTTTCAAGTTGTTTTCCCTAAAAGACGCACAAAGTATTACGGAGTTTTTAAAGATAGCTGCTTATATTTTCAAAGTACTAAAGGGGCATGATGTATGGACCGGAAAGTTATTTCATGGCAGCCTATCAGTTTTACTTCTTTTCATGAATCAATGTAGTCAAAATGGCATTTCAAGTATTATCGAGAAAAGTTGTATTTGACTACAACTATGAATAAAATGAGTATTTCTTCTTCCTATATTGTGTCCCAATGTTTTCGCAACTGTGGCTTATTTTCAAATGTTTCAAAATGATATAAATGTGCATGTTCTAGCCTTGTACAAGTATAACTCCAGACTTGTACGGCATCACGCCTTAGCGAGGACGATCGATTCGGCGTGAATCGAAGCAAAGCGAGCGATTCTCCGAATCGGGGCGTGACAAGTTGGTATCAGAGCACGGTTTTAATTCCTCGGATTTCAAAAATGTTTTCAAAAGGAAGTCTTGATGCAAATTTTCTCGATTGATGGTGTCGATAGCACTGGCATGAATAATGTTCCATAAAATAAGCCCATAAATATTTTATGAGTGCTAATAAATTATTTCTTTGTTGTAGAATGACCAAGGGTGATAGCGCAAAGACGAATTCATCGTCGGACCCAATTGAGAAACTGATTAACAAATGGAGGCTCAGAGGAAGCAGAGCGAAGCTCAACATCGTGCGCTTCAAGAGCAACTTCAAATCAGTTTCAGGAGCAGCTAATGCTTAACAAAAGCAAGTGGATAATCTAACTCATTGTCACCAATTGAAGCTGACTGCCGATTCCAATGTTCTGCAAAGGCCGCAGCAACCGAGACCGTAGAAGTGCCGACAGAGAAATCTGAAACGCGACATGAAGACGAGCTTCAAGTTCTCTGAATTCAAGAGTTGCGACCCACCAGAATTTAATGGAAAAGAGGAGCCGATGAGGATGGGCTTCTTGAACACCTTGAGGGCTATTTCCGAATGTTGGAGATTCAGGGCAGTAAGAGAGTGGAGTGTACCACTGTACAACTTCATCTCAAGGCCCAGGAATAGTAGATTTTGCAGAGTTGCTGAAATAGTCAGGATACGAAGATATCTTGGGAGACCTTCAAACAGGCCTTCATTGCACAATTCATTCCACCAGCTGTCCGTCAACAAAAGAAGATGATTCATTGCACTCCGACAGAGCAGTATGTCGGTGGATGACTATGAGACAGAATTTCTGAAAAGAGTCGCATTCGCTGGGTACATGGTTCCGAATGACGACGCCAAGCGAAGAAGATTCGGGCAAGGCTTGAATGAGGGCCTGCAGCGGATGTGCTAAGTCAAAAATGTACGTCTTACTGGGAAGCGTACGAGACACTCTCGAGATGGAGAGATTTCATCAACCGGCTAGTCGTGGGACAACGCAGAGCAACCAAGGACTCAATAATCAGAAACGACCTTGGTCTGCAGGAAGAAAATGCATCTAAGCGTCCGAATACGGGCAATAACAAAGGACCGTATCAGGAACTGCGTTGTAACAGGTACAATCGAATTGGTCATCGTCGCGAAGACTGTCGTATCGGGTGTTACAAATGTGGAGGAATGAATCACAAGGCATTTGAATGCAGAACTAGGGAGGGAACCAGTATCCTCCTTGTGGAAATAATAATCATTATCGTGGGCATAACAACAATCAGAATCGGGGCCAGCATACCAATCAAAATCGTGCCCAAGCGCCACCAGCCTTACCAGCTCCAACTGGGAATGCGCCGAATCAACAAGGTAACCAAGCAAGGGTTTATGCCTTGACTCGAGCAGAGTCCCAGACCGCAGAGAATGTTATAACAGGTATGTTGCTGTACAATGGCATACCTGCAAGAGTACTTTTTAATTCTGGTGCTACTCATTGCTTTATCTCTTCTGATTTTGCAACGAAAAATAAATTTTGTATGACTCAACTAAAGACAGCTTTGTGTGTTAGTACTCCTTCGGGAGTAGATGTCACGACCCGCTCCCGAATAATCGGATACGAGTCGGACACGCCCCTTCGTCGTTGGCACGACGAAGTAAGCTGTACAATACTAAGGAAAACTCAAAGTCACAATGTAATGTAAACCAAAACACAGCTTTTATAAACGTCCCAAAATCACTAATCCATCAAGTGTTTTAAAATACAAACTCAGCCGGAGACAAATCTGGTCCAAATGAAATAATACAATAATAAATCTCTAAGATACAATCTCCAGGAAATAAACTGAAATAAATAAAAAACTGCAATATCCAAGCAATCACCAGCTCCATGTAATCTCCCACTCACCTGCAACGATCCTATCAGGAAAAGCAAAGTACAACCCTGACTAGACAATATAATGTAATCTGTAATCCAGAGTACAAGGTGAAACAGGAATACCAGAAAACTAGAACATGAAATGAAACTGAAACTGCGGTACCAGAAATGAAATGTAAAACTGCAGGCAATGGATGACAATCAAGATGCTAGACAATGAACACGGCTATCAATGTACAAGGCAATCAATCAATCAATCAATCAATATGCAATTGTGACCATTTTGAAATATTAAACTAATGTGTGACCGGCTTAGGAGCAATCAATCAATCAATGATGCAATGAGTCAATGAGTCAATTCTACAAGGTCCGGCTTCATCGTACGTGACGTGTACGATTAGGCTATCTTCAATACCTATGTTGGTGTGGTCACACAAAAGCTAATATTTCCCCCAATCCCGCAATGAACAATGACGCACAAGCAATGAACAAGAGTACAAGACAATCGTGTGTAATTCGTGTCAGATATGAGAACATGGCACATGAAGGTAAGACAGAAAACAAGGTACAAGTCAAGTCAGTGTACTTGCCTCGGTTTGGTTGCACGAGTAGTACTGCATGGTTGCAATGGATCACCTGTTATAATATTTGTACAAGTTATTTAGGGTTTGAATGCACCAATTAACTATATTACTAGTTATTACAAAATTAGATAATCAATATCATTAACTTAGCTAATGGAATATTCTAGCTAATAATATTTGGAAAATATTATCAATATAATAATAAACTGTTTTAGAAACATTTTGGTAGCAAAATTTATAACTATATGAACCTTTCATTAGTAAGGTAAAAATTATAGCTTTATTCAAATATTAACTAAATACTAATCCATATCAAAGTAAATATTTTAACCATGTTTTTGCAAAATAATATTTTTAGAAAATATTTGCAGCTAACAACATTTTGAAAATATATCAAAATAATGTTTTGACTATATCTAATAAAGAGTTATTTTGGAAATAATAGAACATTTTCTAGCAGAATATTTAGTAAACAAAATAACTAAATATTTACTAGCTAGTCAATTATTATTAACTTCATAGGTAAAATAATAGTAATATGATTTAATCAAGAATTTAACAGAAATAAACTAAGCATCCAGCTCCTAAATGTTAAAACAATTTAAAAACTGGAGCCCAAAATACTGGCCCAAAAACTCAGCCCACTGTCCTAATATATACTGATAATCAACAATTTAAATTGGTTACTAAAGCCCACTCCTATTTATTCACTGCTAAACAAATAATAACTCAACAATTAAAACAAGCCCACACTCAGCCCAGCAAACCCAGCCCTTACTATTTCTATCCCAGCTATTCTCTCTGTTAAAAGAATTTAAACTAAATTCCTTTCCAAACAGCCAGCCCACTGGCCCAGCCCGAGTCTCCAAATTAGTCTTTGCTAAACAATAAAATTAAAACTTAATTATTCTAAACTCAACCAGCCCACATCCTTCGGCCCAAAGACCCGGCCCAACCCTTAACCTAAAATATCTAGGAACACTCTCTCTCCTCCCATTCGGTTCAGTCGATTTTTCCACGAACATTCGAGAGGCTCCGTCTCTCTTCCGGCGAAGAGAAACCTCCTACTCACCTTCTCCGATCCTCTGCTTCATCTTCTTCCCAGCCTTCACTCTCTCCATAGCTAGGGACCTAACCCTAGTTCTCCTTCACAGTCCAGCCTTCGTCTTCCTCCTCCAGACCCAAATCAAAACCCTAACCCTAATACTTCACTACTCTGGCCGCATCTTCCCTTACGTCTTCCTCTAGCCCAAGAAACCCTAGATCTAGGTCGAAAACCTAACTCTAGCTTCATCCTCTTCCTCTGAAAACCCCAACCCAAAGCCCTAGCTCAAGCCTCTAGGTCAGAAACCCTAGCTTCTAGGCCTCCACAGCTGCTTCCTCCTCCCAGACTCTACTGTGTCTCACCGAAACCCTAGATTCCAAAATAAACCCTAATTCTAGCAATACAAACCTTAGAAAACCTTAGATCTAGAAGCATGGAAGACGAGAAAGGGGATGGAGTAGATCGAGAGGGGCTCACCGGCCTGAAGAGGAAGTCGATCCACTGCGGCGAGGCGCTGAGGTCCGAGCAGTAACGATGGCGACGGCTCGGCGGTGGATCTCTCCAGATGGCGACTCTGATCTCGTGATGGCTCGGCGAGCGATCCTCGGCGTAGCGGTGGATCTCCGACGACGGATGGCCCGGCGAGCGACGGCGGCTCCTCCTGCTGCTAGATCTCGACGGCGGCGACGACTACGAGAAAACAGCGCTCCTCGGGCTCGACGCCAGCCCTGATGGTGGCGGTGGCTCGACGCTCGAGAACAGTGCTGCAACCGAGGCGGCGCTCGAGTGCTGATGGCGGTGGCACGCTTCTCGAAGGGACGGCACGCTGATCGATGACGGTGGCGCGGAGATCGAGAGGTCAGCGCTAATAGCGGTGCACACTGCTCGATGTGGCCCACTGCTGATGACGGTGCACGCTGTCTCCAAGGCTCTGGCGGTGCACGAGGATCGAGGTGACGGTGGCGCCCGTCCCGAAGTGGCAGCACAGATGGCGGTGCTCTCCGTCGAGATGCGGTGGCGTACTCCAGCGGCTCGGCCTCTGTCCAGTGAGGAGAGAGAGAGAGGAGGACAGAGAGAGAGACTGTAGAGAGAGAAGGTGGTGACGTGTAGAGAGAGAAAAAGTGAGGTGTACTGTGTCTGTCAGTGCATTGTAAAGTGTGTAATAATTAGTATTATTTATAGTGTAATAATGGGTGGCAGAGTAGGTAATAACTGTAGATCTAGGGGTAATTAGAATGGCAAGTAGCAGTAATAACAAGTAGATCTGGGGGCATATGAAAATAGGTTGGTAACAGAATAACAATAACAGGATTTCAAAATTTAAATTAATTTCAAAACAACTTCCAAACCAATTGTTCCCTCCAACATTTTCAAACACGTTTTCAAATAAAATTTCCAAAAACAGTATTTTAAAATAGAATTTCGAAAATCTACTATTCCCTCCAACATTTTCAAAAGAACAGATTTCGAAATTCCAAAACAACTAAGTAGCTAATTCTGTTAGCCATTTGATGATAATAACCAACTAATTAAAATAATAATATTCAATATGTAAATTACTAATACTTGACCAATATATAAATCATCCATTAAAACTTAACTCATTACCAGAATTTAGTTTTACTGCTTAAATTAATTAAGGAAAATCAATATATAAGTCCAGTAACACCCTGAACACTGACAACAGAGAAATATTGGAACTTCAACACTTACAACTTGAATTTGCTATTTTACTAATAATCAATCATAAACCAAAAATCAACAAACCATTTAAACTTTTGAAATAGTATTTAATATTTAGGAAAGGAAATATTTTTGTTGAAACTCAATCTGTATATACACATATTGTATCCTTGACAGAAATTTTTAGAAAAATCTAAAATTTATCAAATATGATTTTGAGAGTTACAAATCTACCCCCCTTACAAAAATTTCGTCCTCGAAATTTCAAAGGTTTTGCAATGGTACAAAATCAAACAAAATTTATTTAAGGCAACCAGAAAACTAGATGTTTTATTTATGTAATAAAAATAACAAGGACCAACAAGTAGTCACTAGACAATAGGAAGGACTGTAAATACAAGAAAACTCAGAGACAAGCCTAAAAATAGGCAATATAAAAGAAATACAGCTACTATAAGCAAGTAAGAAAGATAATGATCCACTCGGCTGCGCTCCTGCAGCTACTACTGATCCTCATAAACTGGGTCCTCCTGCTGCTGCTCTGGTGCTGGCTCCTGACGAGTGAAAGCCGCAGGACAATTCCTCACTTGATGAGTGGCAGATCCACAAATCAAGCATTGCCCTAACTTCTGGCGGCATTCCTTGACATGGTGTCCCGGTCGCTTACAGTATGCACAAGAAAAGGACACCGGGGTCTGGATCTGTCTCTGCTGCCTCGGCGATGTCGGTGTTCGAACATGACGCTGATGCTGAAGTGGCCTCTGCTGAGTGTCGGTCCGCTTCGGTGGACCCTGGGAACTGCTGGCGCCAATATCTCTGTCCCGCTTGAGCTTCGGATCCATTTCCTTCTCTACTCCCTGAGCAACTTTAAGAATGCTCGCATATGTAGTGGCCTGACTAATAGCTACTGCATGACGTAGCTCCCTGGTGAGACCCTTCTTAAACATCCAAGCCCTGTCCTTCGGCGAACTGACTAGGTTCTCTGCGAACCTGCTGAGTCGGTGTGAACTCGGATGTATACTGGGCCACTGACATATTCCCTTGCTGCAATGCTTCAAATTGCATCCTAAGCTCGTCCCGCTCCACATCCGGGAAGAACTTTTCCTGGAACAACAGCTTGAAGTCCTTCCAGGAAACTCTGGGCTCTGCTAACTGGGGCTCCTCCCGGTACCAAGCCCTAGCGATATCGAATAGTCGCATGCTTGCAACTTCGACCTTCAAATCTTCTGGGATCCTCGCCATCTTCAATGACCGTTCAGCATTCTCCAGCCATTCGTCTGCGTAGACTATCCCCTCATCGCCCCAAAAATCCATCGGACTGAGGAACTGATATTCCTTGGCAGTTCCTGGCTTCGGCGCTGCTAGTGCCGGCGGTGCTGGTGGAGCTGGCTCTCTGGTCCTGAGCGCTTCGACGACGGTCTCTCTGAACTGTGCTGCTTGCTGACTTTGAGTCTCTCTGAACTGCACAGCCTGTTGATTCTGGGCCTCCATGAATTGTTGGAACATGGCCATCACTTGCGTGCCATCGAACATCATCGTCGGTGGAAGCGACTGAGGCGGAGGCGGTGCAAGCTGCTCCTGTGCACTGGGTGCAGGCTGCTCACTGGTTCCAGCGTTCGTCGTGGCGACCGTCTTGCAAAAGAAATAAACTGTTGATTGCTATATCCTATAAAAATTATAAACTATCCTAAAATCATAAGTAAATCAATTTTTTTTTTCAAAATCAATAACCATAAACCATAAACCATTAATCATAAACCATTAATCCATTTTCTCGCGGTTCCTATGCTGTGTTGAGTTTTTCTTAGCTTTCGCTAGTCCCACAATAACACTTATTTGCCTAAGTGTCATTAGGATAGAGACCTGCATGGGCCACCACTAAAAACATGTCACGACCCGCTCCCGAATAATCGGATACGAGTCGGACACGGCCAGCCTTCGTCGTTGGACACGACGAAGTAAGCTGTACAATACTAAGAAAACTCAAAGTCACAATGTAATGTAAACCAAAACACAGCTTTTATAAACGTCCCAGAAATCACCAATATCCATCAAGTGTTTTAAAATACAAACACAGCCGGAGACAAATCCGGTCCAAATGAAATAATATACAATAATAAATCTCTAAGATACAATCTCCAGGAAAATAAACTGAAATAAATAAAAAAACTGCAATATCCAAGCAATCACCAGCTCCATGTAATCTTCCACTCACCTGCAACGATCCTATCAGGAAAAGAGCAAAGTACAAACCCTGACTAGACAATATACAATGTAATCTGTAATCCAGAGTACAAGGTGAAACAGGAATACAGAAAACTAGAACATGAAATGAAACTGAAACTGCGGGTACCAGAAATGAAATATAAAACTGCAGGCAATGGATGACAATCAAGATGCTAGACAATGAACACGGCTATCAATGTACAAGGCAATCAATCAATCAATCAATCAATATGCAATTGTGACCATTTTGAAATATTATAACTAATGTATGACCGGCTTAGGAGCAATCAATCAATCAATGATGCAATGAGTCAATGAGTCAATTCTACAAGGTCCGGCTTCATCGTACGTGACGTGTACGATTAGGCTATCTTCAATACCTATGTTGGGTGTGGTCACACAAAAGCTAATATTTCCCCCAATCCCGCAATGAACAATGACGCACAAGCAATGAACAAGAGTACAAGACAATCGTATGTAATTCGTGTCAGATATGAGAACATGGCACATGAAGGTAAGACAGAAAATAAGGTACAAGTCAAGTCAGTGTACTTGCCTCGGTTTGGTTGCACGAGAGTAGTACTGCATGGTTGCAATGGATCACCTGTTATAATATTTGTACAAGTTATTTAGGGTTTGAATGCACCAATTAACTATATTACTAGTTATTACAAAATTTGATAATCAATATCATTAACTTAGCTAATGGAATATTCTAGCTAATAATATTTGGAAAATATTATCAATATAATAATAAACTGTTTTAGAAACATTTTGGTAGCAAAATTTATAACTATATGAACCTTTCATTAGTAAGGTAAAAATTATAGCTTTATTCAAAATATTAACTAAATACTAATCCATATCAAAGTAAATATTTTAACCATGTTTTTGCAAAATAATATTTTTAGAAAATATTTGCAGCTAACAACATTTTGAAAATATATCAAAATAATGTTTTGACTATATCTAATAAAGAGTTATTTTGGAAATAATAGAACATTTTCTAGCAGAATATTAGTAAACAAAAATAACTAAATATTTACTAGCTAGTCAATTATTATTAACTTCATAGGTAAAATAATAGTAATATGATTTAATCAAGAATTTAACAGAAATAAACTAAGCATCCAGCTCCTAAATGTTAAAACAATTTAAAAACTGGAGCCCAAAATACTGGCCCAAAAACTCAGCCCACTGACCTAATATATACTGATAATCAACAATTTAAATTGGTTACTAAAGCCCACTCCTATTTATTCACTGCTAAACAAATAATAACTCAACAATTAAAACAAGCCCACACTCAGCCCAGCAAACCCAGCCCTTACTATTTCTATCCCAGCTATTCTCTCTGTTAAAAGAATTTAAACTAAATTCCTTTCCAAACAACCAGCCCACTGGCCCAGCCCGAGTCTCCAAATTAGTCTTTGCTAAACAATAAAATTAAAACTTAATTATTCTAAACTCAACCAGCCCACATCCTTCGGCCCAAAGACCCGGCCCAACCCTTAACCTAAAATATCTAGGAACACTCTCTCTCCTCCCATTCGGTTCAATCGATTTTTCCACGAACATTCGAGAGGCTCCGGTCTCTTCTCCGGCGAAGAGAAACCTCCTACTCACCTTCTCCGATCCTCTGCTTCATCTTCTTCCCAGCCTTCACTCTCTCCATAGCTAGGGACCTAACCCTAGTTTTCCTTCACAGTCCAGCCTTCGTCTTCCTCCTCCAGACCCAATCAAAACCCTAACCCTAATACTTCACTACTCTGGCCGTATCTTCCCTTACGTCTTCCTCTAGCCCAAGAAACCCTAGATCTAGGTCGAAAACCTAACTCTAGCTTCATCCTCTTCCTCTGAAAACCCCAACCCAAAGCCCTAGCTCAAGCCTCTAGGTCAGAAACCCTAGCTTCTAGGCCTCCACAAGCTGCTTCCTCCTCCCAGACTCTACTGTGTCTCACCGAAACCCTAGATTCCAAAATAAACCCTAATTCTAGCAATACAAACCTTAGAAAACCTTAGATCTAGAAGCATGGAAGACGAGAAAGGGGATGGAGTAGATCGAGAGGGGCTCACCGGCCTGAAGAGGAAGTCGATCCACTGTGGCGAGGCGCTGAGGTCCGAGCAGTAACGATGGCGACGGCTCGGCGGTGGATCTCTCCAGATGGCGACTCTGATCTCGTGATGGCTCGGCGAGCGAATCCTCGGCGTAGCGGTGGATCTCCGACGACGGATGGCCCGGCGAGCGACGGCGGCTCCTCCTGCTGCTAGATCTCGACGGCGACGACGACTACGAGAAAACAGCGCTCCTCGGGCTCGACGCCAGCCCTGATGGTGGCGGTGGCTCGACGCTCGAGAACAGTGCTGCAACCGAGGCGGCGCTCGAGTGCTGATGGCGGTGGCGCGCTTCTCGAAGGGACGGCACGCTGATCGATGACGGTGGCCGGAGATCGAGAGGTCAGCGCTAATAGCGGTGCACACTGCTCGATGTGGCCCACTGCTGATGACGGTGCACGCTGTCTCCAAGGCTCTGGCGGTGCACGAGGATCGAGGTGACGGTGGCGCCCGTCCCGAAGTGGCAGCACAGATGGCGGTGCTCTCCGACGAGATGCGGTAGCGTACTCCAGCGGCTCGGCCTCTGTCCAGTGAGGAGAGAGAGAGAGGACAGAGAGAGAGACTGTAGAGAGAGAAGGTGGTGACGTGTAGAGAGAGAAAAAGTGAGGTGTACTGTGTCTGTCAGTGCATTGTAAAGTGTGTAATAATTAGTATTATTTATAGTGTAATAATGGGTGGCAGAGTAGGTAATAACTGTAGATCTAGGGGTAATTAGAATGGCAGTAGCAGTAATAACAAGTAGATCTGGGGGCATAGGAAAATAGGTTGGTAACAGAATAACAATAACAGGATTTCAAAATTTAAATTAATTTCAAAACAACTTCCAAACCAATTGTTCCCTCCAACATTTTCAAACACGTTTTCAAATAAAATTTTCAAAAACAGTATTTTAAAATAGAATTTCGAAATCTACTATTCCCTCCAACATTTTCAAAAGAACATATTTCGAAATTCTAAAACAACTAAGTAGCTAATTCTGTTAGCCATTTGATGATAATAACCAACTAATTAAAATAATAATATTCAATATGTAAATTACTAATACTTGACCAATATATAAATCATCCATTAAAACTTAACTCATTACCAGAATTTAGTTTTACTGCTTAAATTAATTAAGGAAAATCAATATATAAGTCCAGTAACACCCTGAACACTGACAACAGAGAAATATTGGAACTTCAACACTTACAACTTGAATTTGCTATTTTACTAATAATCAATCATAAACCAAAAATCAACAAACCATTTAAACTTTTGAAATAATATTTAATATTTAGGAAAGTAAATATTTTTGTTGAAACTCAATCTGTATATACACATATTGTATCCTTGACAGAAATTTTTAGAAAAATCTAAAATTTATCAAATATGATTTTTGAGAGTTACAGTAGATATGCCTGCAACTTTGATTTGCAGGGACGCCTACATTAAGATTGGAGGCAAGACTTTATCTCTGGACGCAATTATACTCGACATCAAGGAGTACGATATCATATTGGGAATGGACTGGCTCAGCGCCTGTCATGCAACAATCGACTGTGCGGATAAGAGAGTTGTGTTTCGCCTACCCGGAGAAACAAAATTCTCTTACTCGTGCGGCTCGGCGTTCCAAGGACCCATGGTCATATCGGCAGTTACAGCAAGGCACATGTTGTACTCAGGGTGTGAACCCTTTCTCGCTTCTGTCCAAGACACTCGAATGAAGAGTGTAGGCTCGAATCAGACCAAAATTGTGGCAGAGTTCCCCGATATGTTTCTGGACGAGATCCCTGGAATGCCGCCGGATAGAGAAATTGAATTTACAATTGATATATTCCCAGGTACTCGTCCGATATCAAAGGCACCATACAAGATGGCTCCGGCAGAACTAAAGGAACTAAAGGTGCAGCTACAAGAATTATTAGACCGGGGATACATTCGCCCAAGTGTATCTCCATGGGAAGCTCCAGTACTATTTGTAAAGAAGAAGGATGGGACGATGCGGCTGTGCATCGATTATAGAGAACTAAACAAGGCAACCATCCGTAACAAGTATCCCTTGCCAAGGATAGATGATCTGTTCGATCAGCTTCAAGGGACGACCGTGTTTTCAAAAATTGATCTTCATTCAGGATATCACCAATTGAAGATCAGACCCGAGGATGTCCCTATGTCAGCATTCCGTACAAGATACGGACACTATGAGTTTTTGGTCATGCCATTCGGTTTGACTAATGTTCCAGCAGCCTTTATGGATTTAATGAATAGAGTGTTTCGACCGTTCTTAGACAAGTTTGTTGTCGTGTTCATCGATGATATCTTGATCTATTCAAAAGTCAGGGAGACTCATGTCGGACACTTGAGAGAAGTACTTCAGACGTTGCGGGACAACCAGCTTTATGCAAAACTAAGCAAGTACGAATTTTGGATAAACAGCGTGTCGTTCCTAGGACATGTTGTTTTGGCAGAAGGTATTGCTGTTGACCAAAAAAAAGATTAAGGCAGTTGTAGACTGGAAGCAGCCTGCATCAGCTAGTGAGATACGGAGTTTCCTTGGTTTAGCCGGGTACTATCGTAGATTTGTGAAAGACTTTTCAAGAATCGCATCGCATTTGACTTCGCCTAACTCAAAAGGGAGTCGTATTTAAGTGACTGACGACTGTGAGAGTAGTTTTCAGGAACTCAAGCAGCGGCTCGTCACGGCCCCAATTTTAGCACTTCCGGAAGGCTCTGAGGGATTTCAGATCTACAGTGACGCATCGGGACTTGGTTTGGGATGTGTTCTCATGCATCGTGGAAAGACAATATCTTATGCGTCGAGACAACTCAATCATCATGAGAAGAATTACCCAACACATGATTTGGAACTGGCGGCGATTGTGTTCGCGTTGAGATTGTGGCGACACTATCTCTATGGTGTGTCCTGCGAGATCTTCATGGATCACAAAAGCTTGAAGTACATATTCACAAAGAAGGAATTGAATTTGAGGCAGCGGCGTTGGTTAGAATTGATCAAGGACTATGACTTGACAATCTCCTACACGCCGGGTAAAGGAAATGTGGTAGCTGATGCCTTGAGTCGAAAATTTGTTGGGTTACTATCAATAGCAAAAGAGGTACTACGGGATCTTGAAGAGATGGGTATCGAATTCAGGATTCGTCCGCAAAATGTGCAGTTGGCACAGTTACAGCTTGAGCCGAGTCTCCAAGGAAGGATTAAGATTGCTCAGAAGGACGACCCATTTCTGCAGAAGAAACGCGAGTTAATTCTAGCAGGAAAGGCGTCAGACTTTATAATGGAAGATGACACTGTTCGTGTCAAGGGGAGATTGTGCGTCCCTAAGGATGAGAATATCAGGAAGGAAATACTGACCGAGGCTCATTTCGCAAAGTATTCCTTGCATCCGGGAAGAACGAAAATGTATAAGGATCTGCGCACAACATTTTGGTGGCATGGCATGAAGAAGAATGTGGCGCTATTCGTGTCACAAAGCTTAGATTGTCAGCGTGTGAAGGCCGAACACCAACGGCCAGGCCGAGAACTACAAAATTTGGCTATTCTACTATGGAAGTGGGACAATATCTGTATGGATTTTATAGTTGGCTTGCCAATGACTCAGAAGGAAAATGATGCGATTTGGGTTATCGTGGATAGATTAACCAAGTCGGCACATTTTATTCCAATAAAAGTTACATGGGGAGTAGAACGGTTGGCTCAGATCTACATAAATGAAATTGTCCGATTACATGGGGTGCCAGCTTCTATAGTATCGGATAGAGACGGAAGATTCTTGTCGCGATTTTGGATAAGTCTGCACTTGGCAATGGGCACAAATTTGAACTTCGGTACGGCATACCATCCGCAGACTGATGGTCAGACAGAGAGAGTAAATCAGATTCTTGAAGATATGTTGAGATTGTGCGTACTTGATTCGAAGACAAATTGGGATGCACATCTCGTATTAGCAGAATTTGCCTATAACAACAGTTATCAGACAAGTATCCAAATGGCCCCGTACGAAGTATTGTATGGACGGAAATGTCGATCATCGATATGTTGGGATGAAGTCGGTGAACGGCAAGTGGCTGATGTGCACGATAGACTTAGAGTTGCTCAAAGTCGACAGAAGAGTTATACGGATGTACATCGACGACCTTTGGAATTCACAGCAGGCGATCATGTCTTCTTGAAGGTCACGCCCATGCGAGGTGTGATGCGGTTTAGGATGAAAGGAAAGCTAAGCCCGAGATTTGTTGGACCCTTCGAGATTTTGGAGAAGGTAGCCTCAGTGGCTTATCGACTTGCACTACCTCCGGCTTTGGCTGATGTGCACGATATTTTCTATGTATCCCAACTGCGGAAGCATGATTCAAGTCACGTAGTGAACTTCGATCAGTTGCAGCTGAGCGCTGACCTCTCCTATACTGAAGAGCCTGTCCAAATCTTGGACAGGAAGGAGAAAGTTTTACGAAATCGAACAGTGTCTTTAGTCAACGTGCTGTGGCGAAACCATGCTGTCGAAGAGTCGACGTAGAAATTAGAGGAAGAGATGCGGGTGAAATACCCATCGCTGTTTGATAATTTTGAGGTAGGACTTTTGCTTTAAGTTTCGAGGACAAAATTTTTTCTTAATGGTATATTATGTAGTGTCCCGCTCCTAGCGGTTCACTATGTAAGGCTTGTGGCTTGGCTAACTCGGTCGGAACCGAGTATTGGGAAATCTTACCGTCGGTACCGAATCGATCACCGACAAGTGCATAAGAACATTTCCAACTAATGGATCGGTTTCTCTTGAAATGCGTCCAAGAGTTTTCTCTGGATGTTTTGCTGCTGGTTTTGTTGCTTGGTTTTGATGGATGCTTTTCTGAATGATTTTCGATGATTTGATTCTTGTCCGTTTTCATCGATTTGCATAGCATTCATTCTTGAGAATTTTGAGAGAAGAGAACACAACGAGACAGGATATTAACCAAACTTTTGGTGCCAATGCAGACTGACGCATGACGGAAGGCTAAGCGTGCAAGTGTTCCTCTCTCTCTCGACGATTCTCTAATTTGGTGAGTGTGGATCTCTGTGGTGGTATTGTCCCTCTCGCTATTCCTTCATGCCAATTAAATAAATATTTTGCAACATCCGTTGATCGATACCAAGTTGCTAATGCCACAAGTCAATACCACTAAGAAGCTAGAGATTGAACATTGAAATGAATGCTAGTCCATAGAACATTGAAACGAATACTAGTCCCTTGAACATTGAATGAATCGATTACACTGTTAACAATAATTGAGATTATGCTTGTCCACTGAACATTGAATTGAGATTGAAATGATGCCTAGAATGATGATGAAATGCTGCGAAATGAACAAGTTGTCTATTTAATTTCAAAACTACCATGCACTGTATGCTTATCGAGTCGGTCACACATTCGCATGGTCATGGACAACTTGTGCACAAGGTTTGGTGGTGTGTTTCCTCGAATCGGTACTGGGGCACCGGGACCGATTCGGCCTAGGAAAAATATTGGCGTGCTAATGGGAGCACGGGTCTTGCGAGGCATCCTTAGGGGCTAGCTACCTACTTTGGAGTCATCGCATTACCTTGAAGTCCTATATGGCAAAGAGATGTCTGTATGGTTTAACAGCGCTAGTGGCCATGTAGTCAGGATGCATGCTAATGAGCATTTTATGCAGAGGCGGTAAGTATATTATTATTATCCTGTATCTTATGCAGGAAAGCTGGATTCGGCCAATGGTAAAGTAACATGGTTTATTCCATGTTACATTTATTGTAATTTACTCTGAATGTTGCCTGTCCCTACTAAGTTCATATCTTTAAAATGCTTGTCATTAATAAAATGTTGGTTTAGCTGAGTGGGCCAACGGGGCTCACCAGCGCATTGTTATAATGTGCTGACCCCTCCTCCACAGGTAGTGGAGAAGGCTCGGGCGCACCTCACAACTAAAGCTTTCTGAACTGCTGTTTCCTTTCAAGTTGTTTTTCCTAAAAGACGCACAAAGTATTGCGGAGTTTTCAAAGATAGCTGCTTATATTTTCAAAGTACTAAATGGGCATGATGTATGGAACGGAAAGTTATTTCATGGGAGCCTATCAGTTGTACTTCTTTTCATGAATCAATGTAGCCGAAATGGCATTTCAAATATTATCGAGAAAAGTTGTATTCTGACTACAATTATGAATAAAATGAGTATTTCTTCTTCCTATATTGTGTCCCAATGTTTTCGCAACTGTGGCTTATTTTCAAATGTTTCAAAATGATATAAATTTGCATGTTCTAGCCTTGTACAAGTGCAAATCCAGACTTGTACGACATCACGCCTTAGCGAGGACGATCGATTCGACGTGAATCGAAGCAAAGCGAACGATTCCCCGAATCGGGACGTGACAATCATGCCATTCATTTGAGCACATACTAATGTATTTTGGATTATTTATGTTATGTCTCATATATGACATGATGTGACACAAATATGATGTTGTATAGATGAAAAGAAAAACCAACTTTCCAAACATTAACTACAGTTAATGGCCTTGAATCCTATTAATTTCCTAACGGTTATACACTTCATGTCCAATGTTTATGACTCATAATGTTGGGAAAACGGTGAAGTTGGTGTGATATTGAATAGTATATCATCTATTAAATAATTTACATACTGACATGTGTATTCGAAATTTTGCATCCGGATCCAGAAAATGTAGTGTGATCTGTACCTGTATTCCTATACAGATGCATTAATGAAATTCAATCAGAATCCAATGTCTACTAATAGATATTTTGTCTATTTGCTTCGGTCTTGTATATCCATAAGAGCAAAACATATACTTTTATCGGACCGTCCCCTGGACCGGGTGGGGTCCAGAGATAGCAGAGGGGAGAGGGGAGGGGGGTGGGGGAGGCATGGGTCACCGCCACGTCGGCTGGCGGTCACGTCCGCGGTTACAAACCGTGAACAAACTATCATTTTCGTACTTTTATATTGGAGAGCTAACCTCCTACCAGTCGTTGACGAAAAAACCATAAAGTAACTCCTAATAAACCGGACGATTGCCTACAACAACTCTCTATAAAAATGATAATTACAAAACTGAACAGCCTCAACATTCAACAAAGGTCCGAGTCCCAGCTATGCCCCTTTGAGAAACCAAAATTTATTGTGGAATTTGATCCTTATCCACCAAAAAAAAAAAAAAAAAACTCCTACCATACATCTCATGTGTAGATGTATAACAAAAGAAATAAAATATTAAATATTGAAATTCACACTCTTGAAATTTTTCTCAACATAGAATAGTGGGACCAACTAATTACTAATGACCAATTTCAAATTAAACCCCAACATATATTGCTATCACATCATGACTAATCCGTTAATTCGAAGGACGGAGCCACTGGTGGGCTGGGGTGGGCACCAGCCCATCTAATTTTTTTTAATACATGTCAATCTACATTCAGTTTCTCAACCTAAAGTTTAGCCCACAAAAGTCCACACCAGCACGCACTCCAGCAGTTCAGCTCTTTTTTAAACTTTTACCTCCCATCTCTTTCACACACTATCCCATGTACAATGTACAGTGCAAAGCAACTTACATTGCA
The DNA here is from genome assembly GCA_029216955.1 of Iris pallida. NCBI lineage: Eukaryota > Viridiplantae > Streptophyta > Magnoliopsida > Asparagales > Iridaceae > Iris > Iris pallida. Next base: position 72,871 of record JANAVB010021035.1, on the reverse strand, counting down.
AACTGTTCATTTTTCAGAACCTCCTTATCAAGCATCCCCATTTATCATCTCTCCCCGTTGAACACTCTTCCTCACTCAACCCCTCTCTCTCTCTCTCCAATCACATTCTCTTCCCTCTGCTCTACTTCGTCTTTCTAACAAGAACCTCTATCATAATTGAGATCGTGCAATCGTCGCCAGGCTGCAATGACAACCGACACTAGCGTCAAGTCATGTCGTTGGCATTTCTCTCGCCTTCCGAACCTCTTCACCCTTGTCGAGTTCCGTCACATCGTGAATCCTTTGTTGATGGTGAAAGAGGATACCAAAGGCTCTTAGTGTTCGAATTTGTGCCTAAAAGGATCTTTCTGGAACTAAATATTTTTTTAGTCATGTTTCATTTATTTAGTATGTTGGACATGGTTCTACATTGGCTAAAGATATGGTACGGTATGAATATGATGAGATATGAACACGATGATACTGATTTATTTTGTTAAAAAATCATGATGTTTTAAGTCCAGCTCGGAATAAACTAAAATTCTGGCTCCGTCCACTACAACCCTCCAGAATGATTTCAAATTTTACACCACGAGCATGCTAGAACTTTGAAACCGCAATGCTCTTCCATAGTGGAGGATCCATGTATGTCCTGGGGTCGGCTCCAGCCCACCCCCAATTTTTTTTTTCTATATAATTTTTTTATTTATTATTTTTTTTTTTTTGTAAGAGTTAGTCCATATATATTTGGCCCACCAAATCTAGTCTAGCCCACCCAAGTTTAATTATATTTCTGGATCTGTTGCCCGTGCTCTTCCAAAAGCACCAAGAAAGCATCATGCTTCTATATATTGGCGGTTCTCCTTCCACTCGTCTACGAGCATGCATGTTTTCGTCTAATTCCTGGTGGTCTCTTTGTAGCGTGCTTCTTCACCCTCCATTCCTCATGAACGAGATGCTGGCTATTATCTCGATCTAGAGGCAGAACCACGCAGGAATAGAGGCAGAACCACGTAGGAACTGAGCTAGGCTCCCCGCTCTAGTCCATTCCAATTTGTTTTTTCACATGTTTTTTTTATATGAGTCACCCTACACCTAGTCCATCCAATTCGAATTTCTGGTTTCGCCCTGAACCCGACCATACCCGAATCCGATCGCTCGACCTTGTTTTGTTCATGACCTCCTTTGGCGCGACCTACAGATGAAGTGAAAGTGTATAAAACTATGTAGTGGTTTATATATGTTGTAATTGAACTAATAATTAAGAATTGCAATTACTTGAAATTCATTTAAACGTAGGCTTTCTACCTAACATTACTGACTCGGAAGTACCCGACAAAATTTCACGTATTCAAACAGAAAGCCAGGGTTATATTATAATGTAAATGGATGTGTTTTGCACGTTTGATAATATATAATAAGAATAGTATCTAATTATAGTTAAATATTGTTTTTAGCTCATGTGGTTAAGGTAGGAGGTTTTTTCTTGTTTGGTTGAGTTCGATTCTCCCATTTTGCATATATATAATAAATTAAATATTTTTTAAACAATTTTTTATATAATATATTTAAAAAAAAAAAATGGTTGATGATATACACGGCTTAGACTTATACTAGTAGAGATATGGTGAAGTAAAGTAGTAAACTCTGCATCAAACTTTACAGCATGTCATCTCTTTCCTGTGTGAATGCCGAACTCTAAATTCTGGTGCTTCATATATATAATGAAAATCTTTTCTAGATGCAAGAAAAAATATGGTCTTAAAAGTGCAACTTTGAAAATTTTGTGGAGATAATGAAATATACAAAATTGATAATATTAATTCATACTAAGTTATGCCCCACATCAGGATCCTCTTAATCCTCAACAAGGAAGGAAAAAAAACGGATGTACACCTAATGACTAGTAAGTAACTCAATGTATCTCATTCCAACAAAACTAAATTATAAACATTTTGGCTTCCGAAAGTATATTTTGACCGTGCTATGATCGCGGGCGTGCCCACAAGGACATGTGTCGGAACCCCATTGCACACACCCCTCCTTCCCCTAACACCCCCCCCCCCCCCCCCCCCCCCCCCACCCCCCCCCCCCCCCCCCCCCCCCCCCCCCCCCCCCCCCCCCCCCCCCCCCCCCCCCCCCCCCCCCCCCCCCCCCCCCCCCCCCCCCCCATTTGTATGGGCCCACTGTTATTTTCGGGACGAAATTATTCGATGAAAAACTGAAAATTATGCAATACTTCAAGGAAGGTGCAAGACAGAGATCCTTGGAGGATTCTGAGAGACGAAAAACTAATGTGTACTTCGAAGAAGACACAGAAGAATTCGTAATAGCAGCAGCGAAAGTCCACTAACTTTTTTGATTAGATCAGAAAAGCTCTCGTTCAGAATGAGATGTAAGTGGATGAACAAAAGGATGAAATGGCCTACTGGGGTGAATGATCACCGGCGCTCAAAGCTTGATTCGTCCCATAGGAAAAGCTTCTAGGAACTAGCAAGTTCGACGAAGAACTTCGGAACACTCTGCTCTTCTGACTCCTCGGATGGCGTCGGAACTCTGCTCTGAAAGTGCTTCTCTTCTCTGCTCTGAATTTAGAGAATTTTGTAAGAAAATATCTGATACATGTTTTCTTTATACTGAGAGAGAGGAGAGGGACTTTATATATGGTCCGAGTACGAGTACATGAGCCCGAGTCCGAGTCTCTAAGACTGAGTCCGAGTCACCACATTACGCCTCATGAGCCCGAGTCCGAGTCGCTAAGCCCCTACGGGGCTTAACTCCAATAAAAATTAATTTCCAAGAGCAAAAAGCAATAATGTTTTACCATGGAGTCTTACCCTTACCTCCTAGTAAAATCACCCACATGGTTTCCTCCTTAGGGTCACCACCCCATATGCACATCTCAACAACATACCAAGTATATATTGAGATACAACCCATGGTACTTATCCAATGTGGGACTAAATATTACTTGGCATGTATTGAAAGCAAGCTTTCTCTACATGTCAAGGAAAAACTCCAACAATCTTCCACATATCTCGATATATGGATTTGAGTATTCCCCACGTAACTGTCCATCATGCATTAGAAGAGATATCGCTGACGACTTGAATCTTCCTATATGGGTCAAACAACAGACTATAATACAAGAATGGACTAAGCCTTAAATTTTGCACCATAGCTGCAATTCTTTCCACTCACATAATTTAGTTACATATGCTTCTGGCTGCACATTAAAGACCTTGTGCCAGCCTGATTTCAGTATATAATTTTGGACGTCTACAAGTTTACCCTCAAGAGATGGCCTGATATCTCTGTGAGTTTTTTTTAATTAAAAAGACATGGTATGAAGCCTTACGTTTCCTTTGCAGTGCTACGCCGCTATGATATGGCCAAAAGTCGAGGCATTACCCATACCCGGGAACCTCATCGTAGTGTCATACTACTGTAGCATGAGGTCACAAGACTCTTTATAGTGCCAAACTACCCAGCATGAAGCCTTAGGCTTCCTTGCGGTGTTATGCCGTAACGACATGGCCTGCAAGGTCTAGGCTTTATTCCTATTCGGGTACCTCATGTCGTGTCGTGCCACTGTAACATGGGGACATTCTTCCCTTTGTAGTGCTATCTACCCCTCTTTAATTTCATCATACATCATTAGGCTACTTGCCTATTTGCGGTGCTACGCCGCTGTGACTTGACTCGCAAAGCCGAGGCATTACCCCTAACCGAAAACCTTATGGTGGAGTCACCCCACTGTAGCATGGAGCTACACTCCTTGTAGTGCTGTGCTACCGTGCTTCCTGTAAAGCACACCAGGCATTCACTCTGTCTGAGAACTTATTAAGGCGTTTAAGCCATCCTCATCACAGGATCCGTTTTCTGCATAAAATATATAGTAGACAATAGTGGTTGTAGGTCCGTAACCTTTCCATGCCACAGAAGATATGTACCCACTGTTCCTGATATTTTTTCAGTTAGTGGTCCTCCCTTGAACCAAAAGCTAGATGTCTAGTAGATTTTTCTTTGAACTAATAACATAAAACTTTATGGTAGGATGGCAATAACATAATATCAGAATGCCTTCAAGCCCATTTTACTTGCCGTGTCATCGACCAGCTGGCGCTTGAGGCCCTTGGTGAACGGATCCGCCAGGTTCTGCTAACTCCGAACATCAATCACTGCAATAACATCCTCTTCTTTCCGTTGAAGAGGTCATTTGATGCCACTGTCGCAGTCGCCTGGTTGTCGCAGTATATCAGAATTATCGGTATTTTTGCCCCAACTACTGGAAGATCATACATGAGCTCCCGAAGTCATTCTGCTTCCTCCGCTGCAATATCAAGTACAAAGAACTCATATTCTATGGAGGAATGACAGAGCATAGTCTGTTTCTTCGACTTCCACGATGTAGCAGCTCCACCCATTGTAAAAATAAATCCACCTGTGGACCTCTCGCTCTCCAACTCTGAGCACCAGCTGGCATCACTGAAGTCTTCTACTGCCGATGGATCTCTGCTGTAGTGCAGTGCATATGTCTGAGTCTTCTTGAGATATCTCATTACCTGTTTTACAGCTTTCCAGTGCTCAATGCCTGAGTTGCTCATGAAATGACTCAGCTTTTCCACGACGAAAGCTATGCCAAGCTTTGAGTAGTAGTAGCATACATCAAACTCCCGATGACACTTGGATACTCCAGCTACCTGACGCTTTCTCTCGAATTAGGCTTCAGCTTCATATCACACCTGTAAGGCGTATCGATCCCTGGAAGATCCTGATACCCGTAGCGTGTGATCATCTTCTCAATATAATGAGACTGTGACAGCGCCAGTCCAGTGTTTGCCCGGATGATCTTGATCCCTAAGATCACATCAGCTTCCCCCAAGTCCTTCATAGTGAACTTAGTCGAGATGAACTTCTTTGTCTTCGTGACACATCCTATATATGTACCTTTCAACATGTCGTCCACGTACAAACAAATGATTACACATCTTCCATTAGCGAACTTTATGTAAAACACTTGTCCGTCTCGCTGACCCTGTAGCCATTTGACCTTAAAACCTTGTCAAACTTTTCATGCCACATCTTGGGAGCCTGTTTAAGATCGTACAAGGATTTTACCAACTTACAAACTTTGTCTTCAAGAACCTTGACGATAAATCCCTCTGGCTGTTGCATGTAAATTTTTTCAGTCAGCTCGCCATTTAGGAAAGCCATTTTTACATCCATCTGATGTATCACCAACTTACGTATTGCTGTGAGAGCAATCAGCATTCTGATGGTGGTCATCTGGGCAACTAGAGCATACGTGTCAAAGTAGTCAATCTCATGCTTCTGAGAAATCCCCTTGGCTACTAGTCTAGTCTTGAACTTGTCAATAGTTCCATCTGCTTTTATCTTCTTCTTGAAGATCCATTTGCATCTGATGAGTTTTGCTCCTTCTGGAAGATCATCCAACACCCAAGTGTTATAAGAGGTGATTGAATTAATTTCATTGTCTATCGCCTCTCTCCAGAAAATATCGTCTCTGGTCTTCATCGCCTCATTATAGGTAAGATAGGTGACAAAGTCATTTTCGAAGTCCTTCGGCCTCCTCATAGGCTTAGTTAATGGCTCAACGAGTTCTGGTTCAACCGTTGTTTCAACAGCATCATCTTCTTGGACTACATTCACATTGAACGAGTTCTGGTTCAACCGTTGTTTCAACAACATCATCTTCTTGGACTACATTCTTATTGAAAACTTTAGTTTCCTGCACACCCTCATCGTTCTCCAGAATAACCGTAAGAACAATATTCTTGTGCCTTGCATACTTGTCTTCAAAATATTCTGTGTCATAAAATTCAATGATATGATTTGATTCAATATCAAAAAATCTCCGAGCATCACTCTTCTCGGCATAACTCAAGAAGATCGTCTTTGTAGTCCTTGTCCCGAGTTTCTGAATCTTCGGATCTGGAAGCTTCACATATGCCAGACACCCCCACACTCGAATGACATTCAAATTTGGTCTGACTTTGAACCAGAGTTTATGAGGAGTAACGTCTGAAGTTGCATACGGCATTATATTCAGAATAAAACTAGCTGTCAATGCAGCTTCTCTCCAGTAGCATTTTGGAAGACCCGCAGTCAACATCATTGAGTTTATCATTTCTGTCAACGTTCTGTTCTTCCTTTCTGCTATTTCGTTTGATTGAGGAGAGTACGGAGCTGTAGTCTCGTTAACAATTCCATGTTCTTTCTAGAACAATACGAATTCATGAGACTGATACTCTCCACCACGATCATTTCTTATTCTCTTGAGTTATTGTCCAGTCTGCCGTTCAGCCTCGGTCTTGAACTCCTTAAACTTCTCGAACGCTTCGTCTTTAGCCTTCAGCAAGTAAACGAACGCGTACTTAGAGAAGTCATCGATGAAGGTTATGAAATACTTTATCCCGGCCTTTATAGAGAACTGTTTAAAGTCACAGATATCGGAGTGTACCAACTCCAGAAGATCTGTGCTTCGATTAACCCGAGGAAAGGGTTTCCTTCTGATCTTCGTCTGAGCACATACTTCACATTTTTCTATCTTACCCCCACATTTGGGGATAAGTCCTAGACTAGACATTTTATTTATTCTTTTATAATGAACATATCCTAGTCTATTATACCACAACTCAAGAGTATAAGCAGAATGAGTGACTGCATTAACAACATTGGACTGATTTATAAGCTGAATTTTAAACATTTTTCGGTATAAAAAGTTTTTTTCGAAGTATGTTCCCTTTATGGACATTACCATCTGGCCAGCATTGATGTCCATTCTTAGGCATGCATTACAGAGTAGGCCTCTAGAGATCAGGTTCTTTGCGATAACAGGTACATGCTTCACACCTTGAAGCGTCAAAGACTTTCCTGAAGTCAGCTTCAACACCACCGTCCCGACCCCTTGCACTTCAGCTTGTGCCTGATTTGCCGCCATAACAACTTCAGAAGTTGGTGTGTAGGTGGTGAATCATTCCTTACTTGAGCAGAAATAGCAGGTGGCACCAGTGCCTACCCACCAGTCAGAATCAGCCCCCACCGTAGTGACCTGAGCAATCATTGCAATAACGTCTGTGATCATAGAAACCTTACTAGGCTTACCTTGTTTTGATTGCTTGGGCTAGATTTGTATTCACTCTTGAAGTGGCCCTTCTTGCCACACTTGAAACAAAGCATCTGGGACTTTGGCTTCTGTTGCTTGAAGGAAATCTCTTTCATTTTCAGATTATTTGAGTCTTTCTTTTTTGCTGTGGAAAGCCGCCTGCTTTCCTTGTATTCCTTGGTGTGAACCAAATTGGCGTTAGCCATTTGTTTGGACAGTGTGTCCACCTTCAGTTGAGCCATCATCTGGTCCTCAACATAGATTTCTTGTAGGAGATCTTCAAGACTGATCTCCAACTTCTACAACACCAAAACATGAAATTTGTAACACAAATTGTTTATCATTAGTAACAGTTATTACCGTTACAGGCTTGTAACGGTTATAGACATTACGATAATTAAAAAAACCGTTACTAAAATTCAAATTCAAATTTTTTTTGTTATTTTTATATTGTTTGTGAAAGTAAAAATCGTGATAAATTTATTACAAAAGGTCATATGCATTCGCTGTGATTGGAAATAAAGGGTTACATAGGTTATAACCCAAAAAAAGTGTCAACAAATATTATAGAGCAAAATAGGAGCCCCCAAATTTTCTCGTACTCATTTTTTCATGGTTCCCTCCCCTTCCCCTTTCTCAAGCTTCCTTTGACAAGCAACGGCCTGCCAAAATATCACTGCGCTACTCCATCACTGACGAAGCGAAGAGGCAGGGTCTCTCCATCACCAACGAAGCGGCGATGGGATATCCTTTTTATTTTGGTTCGATTAGGGTTCGAGAGTTTCCTTCACTCTCCTTCTCTTTCATAATTTCGATTTTGAGAATGGACAATTCCGATTCCTTCTCTCCTTATATTTTCTTTCTGATTTTAGTGTTTAGTTGATTTTAAGGTTTTAGATATTACCAACCTACCATGTTGTTTTCCATGAAGAACTACTTTAGTTTTGTTGAGTTAAGGGTTTTGTTGATTTGAGAATTTTGTTGATTTTAGGCTTTATTCTTTTTCATCTATAAATTGTCATCTGTAGCTCTTTTTTTGCTCATATCCTTTTTCAGTAATATTTGGTTTCTATGTCATTCTGGATCATTTTCATTTTCTTCAGTAATATTTAGGAACTGTATATTATTTTAGCTATAAACCAGATCCTAATTGGATTCATCGTAGTAACTAATACCATATAAACTTCTGCTAGTGTTTTAGTCTATGTCGAGATAAATCCAAAATTAACCAAGAGAAAATAGAGCCATACCTGTATCCAGTACGAGCCATAATGAATACACTTATATAGGGGTAATTTCTATTGGCTACGCCCTCTGCATATCCAATATAAAAAAACAGTAGAGATATTTATAAATATACAAACGTGGAATCAACTCTCAAGTGCCGCGAGATCTTTCTGCTGCTTCTGTACTGGTGCCATGTAGAGATATTTTTCCACAGTTACAAAAGTAATAAGAAACTACTGTGTGGAGGAGAAGATTGGGTCTGAGACATAGTGCAGGAGAAATTGTGCTATGCCTATACTTGATTTCTTATCTTTTTCACTGCTAGTCATAAGCCCAGATAAAGGAGAGGTTACTTTAGGTAGCCGGCAATCGGTTTGATTATATTTCATATATATGAAATTAATCTCTATAAATACGAGAATCTATCAGGTGATTGTAAGCTGTGATTTCATTCTCAGAACCTTCTCCTCAGTGTTCTTGTGAGCCAAAATTCTTTGTGCTTCTAGTAAGACCTGGTGTTACTGAATGAAGATCTACTTCTATCTGCTTACTGCATTTAGTGTTTTGGATGATAGCTTGTATAGTTAGTCCTCTACTGTTGTATTGATGCTTTAATAGGTTTATATGCTTCTTTCAGGTTGTTACATGTGGAAATGTTCCTCTTGAGTCTTCGTTTCAGAAAATCCTGAGATGTGTGTACACATCTACTAGTTTATATGAGTACAGGGGGTGGGATTCAAAGGCTGCCAATTCCCAGCATCACAGGTTTACCTGGGGACTAAGGTCAATGGAGGTAATTGATATTTAAGTTGGCTTATTTGATTAACTTAACTGATGGTACAAATTAATGGTTTTGTCAAGGTTAAAACTTTGTAAAATGAATTATGGATTACTTCTTAGATTTGTCATCTTTAAATGGTTTCGATCGCCTTACTTTGTTGCTAACCCCATCTATATATTTTTAAAAACTTTTGACAGAGGCATGTGGTAGACTTTTATATCTTAGATTTTCAATCTGGGTTAAGAGTCTTAGTGAAAACAGGCTATGGTACAAGGGTTACTCCATACGTTGACGAGTCCATCGTGCTTGACATCAACCCAAACAATAAGGATATATCTCCTGAATTCATCAAATGGTTGGGTGGGAGGAACCTTTCTAGCAATGATCGTATAATGCGAATGAAAGAAGGGTAATATATTTGCTTTTCGTCCTGAAACATCACTAAGATTGATATCCTATAATTGCTTTAATCTATTTGGTGGATATGCAAACATCTTCTAAAATCATCCTTATCACAAAAGCAAGATACATGTTTTTCTTGTAAAAATAATATCAACTAACATTGCATGACCATTTCATTATCATAGCTGCCTTGTCTAGGAAATTGGCAACAACCTGATGGCTTGATGTCAGGTCGATAGCCGTCATAGAAATTGTCAATTCTTTTATGGAGCTATGCTCCATAGTTGACCCCATTATAATGGAAAACGGCTTAGATGATGTAACATCAACTAATGTTGGAAATGGATCTTTCCCTAGAAAGAGGCCAAAGAGGACAAGGTTGATAGTCCTTGTGCTCTGTTTAAAGATTTTGGTTCATTCCATCATTATCAACTCTCTTTTTTCCATTGATACCGTTACAGTTTTTGTCAAGGATTCTTCAATGGAAGATTGTTACAAAATTGTCTTGTATCTCTGTGAAGAAACCAACAGATTGTTTAGCCAACAGATTGTCTCCATCAGTGGATGATTGGAAAAAGGTGCAAAGAACGGGAGAGGAGGTCAGACCTGGTTGGATTCACTACAACAAAAAGGCCTATTAATAACGATCGATAAGACGTATTGATGACGCCTGATACCTAAGCGTTATCAAAGTTCGAAATACTTTTTTTCTATGACGGTTTGGGCTAATTTTGGGCTTTTTATAACGTTTATAAAACAAAGCGTTATTAATATTTTAGAGCGGTGGCAAACTTGTAATATTTTGCAAACTTATTAATATTAAGCGTTCTTCTCCTTCCATTTCCCCTCTCCTCCTTCTCTTCCTCTTCCTCCGCTCCCATGCTCAGAATTAGGATTCGGTCCAGCGTCCAGGCCTAGGGTTAGGGTTCAACGGCCCCGACGCCACCGACTTCCTCCTCTCCAACCTCTACGCGTCCGTCCGAAAGGAGCTGGAAGCCGTTGGATCGCAGGGCCAGGGCCAGAAGAGCTACCTCCACGTCCTAAAGGCGCTGTCGCGGGCGCTGAGGAGGACGGAGGAGGACTACTTCGAGGTCGCTCTATACTATTCTGTACGCACTTCCTCACTTCCCACCTCCTCACTCTCCCATTGGTCAATGTCATCTATTTCCAATAAGTGTCCCATTAGAAACAGAGCTCCCCACCTAATATATCCACTCCAGAATCAATTCTCCCTCCTAAAATTTCCATTTTTATTGTATTTTGATTTGGTTTCCAGTTTTGCGGGAAAATCCTCCCTCTCCTCTAGAGAGAGGCGATTTTTCAAGGGTTTCGAAGCGAATAGAGGAAATCAGCGGTCAGATCCCAAATCTCCCTAATTCGATTTCTAATTTCTCATTTCTCTGCTTCTTCCTCGACAAATTCCGTTATATTTTTGGGAATTATTTCGTACACCCGGTCGGAATCTTACGGATCCGGTGGATTTGGTGCTGTGATTGTTGTTTGGTCTTTCTAGAGGCTAATTTATTCTTTTAATTTTCTATTGGATCCTTAGATTAGGGTTTTGACATCGATGGTTAAATCTAGGGTTGCTGATTTCATATAAATTGCTGCAGGTGTTGGTGGCGTGTACGGACACACGTCGCGCACGCATCGGACACGAGAAAATAAACTTGGAGCACGCCCAAATCAGTGAGCGCCGATTTTTCTGTGTCCTTTATCGTGTCGCATTTGTGTATGTCCAACTTACCTTAACTGTGGTCTACTGCTTTTAGCTGCTAGCTTGACATGTTCGCTATTTTATGAAGGAGTGGTTAAGATCGGTACTTTTGTCGTCGAGGAATTCTGCTAGAAATGGGATCCTTTGGTTAGGGTTTTCGGTGCTTATGGTTGTGGATAGATCTATATGAAAACTAGATTTCAGTTTTTGATGGGATCCTTTGGTTTGGGTTTTTGGTGTCAAAGACGAACCTAGTGTTGCTCACATTACTCATCTACCGATGGATTATTTGATGTAGATGTTTTGGTGTTCGGTTTGCATCATATGTTTTCTGTGTATAATATGTTTCTGGCAGACTCATGGTCATTAATAGTTTGAGAAGTTGTTGAGTGCACTTGCACTACTTGTACGCTTGTTATGCATCAAGGCATCACATTTCTATCTAACACTATCTTGTTCGTGTCCAGGATGTTCACACGGAACTTATACAGTATAAGAGGAAGCAGATGATCAAGCGTGGGATTATTCATGAAAAACTAAACGTTGATTCAGCAGCTCGAAAACGTAATGGCTCATGGCCTCTCATGCCTGAAGAGGTGAAGCTAATGTGCTTTCTTGCAATGATTAACTTTTGACGCTAATATTAATTTCTTGAACTAAATAAAGCTTGCTCTTATATTTACTGGAGTCATTAACTAAGTTATCTTATGTCTTATAAATTTAAATTTGTGTAATTTATGTTGTCAATCTGATTGAATCAGCTAGTGTAATTTATAAGCAAAGCAGTGTCATATAAGCGTCTGCCTAGGACCTGTCAAGACCCCTTCCTACGTGAATATCCTTTTTGTGTCAGCCTGGTCTATCTATCCCGGGTGGTCCAACCCATTTTGGGTGCTATGCACCGACCTAGACCCTGCCTTAGTTTGCTGGGGCCCCTCTTACGCGTTGGTAGGCCCATTTTGACCAATGATCAATTCTTTTGTAATATGCTTACTCTTTTTTAAGGTGATTGATTGATGAATAACTAATATTGATTCAACTTTTAGTTGCATTTTTGTATAGTTTAAATTTCTTAAACTGGCCCTTTGATGCTTGGTTGGTAGTTGTATTTGTCATTATAATTTGATATTGGATAATGCTCAATGATAGATAGGCCTTTAGTCATTAGGCCCCATCCTAGCTGCTTAGCGGACGTCTTTCGCGACAATGAACATAAGTTACATTTAATAAACAATAGCAATCTGTATCTGGGATTCACAAATCAACTTATGGAAAAGGCTACTATTTGAGCATTTTGGACTTTATATTTGTGTCATCATACAAACAAAACATAGTAGGGAAAAATGCAATTGTAGGGACTAATCGGGTTGTTTTCTTCCCTTGGGGGTTGCTTGTGGATGTTATTCATGCTTGGCGTTCTCATTCTTGTGTCTTCTGCTTAGTTATATTCAAATTGTTTTTTCACGCTCTAACAGCTGGTCAACTACTTCAGAATTTTGTATATATATTAGTAATTTCTGTTATTACTTAGCTGACTCGGTTCAACCATCGTGTATTTGTAACGCGCAGGTGGGTCGTCTCCTTCGTGCAATGGGATATCCTCCAAATACAATAGTATACTTGGCTGGTGCAGATGATGCCAGATATAGCTTAAATGGGAGAGAATATGATGGAAGTCGCATCATTGTAGAATTTTCCAAAGTAACTAAAATACATTCTTATAAGATTGACCATAATTTGCTGCAATTACCATTTATATACCTTGTGTTTTTTTGATGTCTTTGTTAAACCTAGAATCTTCTTTTAATGTAGGGTCCACGTGTTAGATCAGGAGGTGGTTCACGTGGTGAGTATCTTGGCAGAGGCCCGCCACCTGGTTCTGGCCGTTGCTTCAATTGTGAGATTGATGGTCACTGGGCTAGAGACTGCAAAGATGGGGACTGGAAAAACAAGTGCTATCGCTGTGGGGAAAGAGGTCACATAGAAAGGGACTGCCAGAATAGTCTTAAGAGTCTCAGGTGTGCCATTTTTTTCTTAATTAATACTTCTACAAAGCTTATTATTGGTAAGCATTTCAGGCTTAGATGTATTATTCAATAACATAGTTAGGTTTATGATTGCTTCTTCTTCTAATCTTTGGGAAACTTGGTCAATCTTTGGGAAGCATTTTAGGCTTATTATTGATGCTTCTTCTTCTAATCTTTGAGAAACTTGGAAATTATTTCTCTGTATTTTGGGTCCTTGGTCTGCATAACTGAGGCTTTTGTTCTGTAACGATCTATGTTGCACGAATACGGATGACATGATACGCTTACAGGACACAAACATTTTCAGATTGGTACAATAAGTAGTCACCTGTGTTGCACCAATACGGACACATGTACAGATGTGGACACCATTTTACCTTTATATTGTGTTTGTTTTGATAGACGGTGAAGAAAATCGAAACGTCCTCATTCCTTCAGGATACTGTTCTATTTCTTCCCTTTTAAAGGCATTGGCGTCGTTGGAATTAGTTTTTTTCTTGCAAAATCTCTGCAATAGTTTTTTATGGTTTCTATATAATGTTATGATAGTTCCCATTTTCATGTAAACTCTTTTCTAAGGGGTTATTCTGTCAAGCTTGCTTCTGATTCCTATCATGACCTAGTTTGTTTTACTCCTTTCTCTTGATATTTCATGATTAGATTTGATTTTTAGGTCTGACAATTATATGGACTGATTTGGTTGTCTTCTCTTTTTCTCAAGATTTCACTGGTGTTCCGGCTGTCGTTGATCTTTCATGATTATTGGTTATGTGGCCAAGTTTTGATGTAGACAATTTTGGTAGTTGTAAATATATATATATTTGGATATTCTATTTTGAGAATGTAATGAAGATGTTGATATGTACTCTATTTTGAGAAATGTAATAAAGATGATGATGTATAATGTTAAGTTTTGGAATGTGCAGTATAGAGCGTTATAAATATGCTAATTTGAATAGTATAAAGTGTTATAAATGTGCTGCATTGAGCCTATACAGATTATCTATTCATAACGCTTTCAAAATGTCCTAAATTGTGCACTATATATTAACTATTCATAACGTTTTTATAGAAACTATTCATGACGATTTTTTTATAACGCTTTTAAAAAACATTTATAACACCCGTTTTCATAACGGTTGCTTTCGAAGAAAAAAAGCGTCATGGTTCGTCATTAATGACGCTTTTTAGCCGTCATTAAAAGGGTTTTTTGTTGTAGTGATTGATTTATTACCTGACCTCCTCTTTTCCACTCCTGCAAAATCTACTAGCTATTGGAGGAAGTGGAAGCAAGCATTGGTTGCTGGGGCAACCGACAATATTGTAATGCCTGTGGTTCGTATTACGTATCTCGGTATACGTGTACGTATTTAGACTCGTATTTGCATGTTTCTCTGCTTGATTTATTGGGCATTTCTTTGCTTGGTTTATCTCGATTCGGTTTGGCTTGTTGGCTTGGTTCGGTTTTTTTGAGAACCAACCCACCTACCTACCACCACCAACACCATTTATTAACCCACTCCTCTCTCTCTCTCTTCATTAATTCTTTTTCATTACTTCTTCTTCTTCACCATTACTTCTCCACCAACCTGAGAGAGTGGAGAGTCTAGGCAAGTGCATCTTGTTTCATGGAGGAAGTCTATTTTTATTGTTCCATTGTCTTCCTCATGTGTTTCTAACCCACTTCAGTACTTAGTATTTTTCATTTCTGTGGTTAATTTCTTGTAGATCTAGCTTTATGGTATTTTCGGTTTTCATGAGTTTTGACCTATCAAACTTGCAAATTTTTGCTAGTTGATGATTCCATGTTGTAGAGAATTCTATTTTACTCAAATTTGACCTACGGGAGTCTGGATTTGGATTTCTATTGTTGTTTGGAGGAGCATGTAGGCCATGATATTTTTCATGGACATATTCTCTGTGGGAGTCATTATTTGCACTCTGAGCCGCATGAGCATTTCCTAGCTCTGGCCGCATGGCCTTTCTTGCTTATGCTGCCAGGGCCATTTAGGTCACATGGCATATTAATTAAGTTGCTTGCATTAAATAGTTGTTTGCAAGCTTGCATGCAACTTGCCTGAGCCACATGGCCGTTAAAATATGTGCTGGCCATGTGTAAGTGTTTATATGTTGGCCGCATGGCCTTTACATTTGAATTGCATTATTTAATGCATTAGCATTAGCTTTGCTTACATTTTCATGCAAGGTTGGCCGCATGAGAATATAATCTTGACCGCATAGGCCAGTGCTAATCCTGGCCGCATGGCCATAATAATCTTGGCCGCATGGCCTGGCAAGCTTTGCTTGCATGCTAAATTATTTAATGCATGTGTCCTTGCATGCTAATTATTTAATACATTTTGTATGCATACGTACAGTAGCTTGGCCGTATGGCCAAATCTCACTTCTAGCCATTAGTATTTATTATTGCATGCATCAGCCATTATTTAATGGCATGCATATGCATCATCCTTAGCCTTTAATGCTTTAGCACTAATAAATGTGTGCTGGCCTTTAACGCTTTAGCACTAGTAAATGTGTGTTGGCCATTTGCAATATACTTGGCCGCATGAAGTATTTTAGCTGGCCGCATGCATTACAATAATTAATGGCCGCATGGATATATATATGATGGCCTTTCAATTTATTTGCTAGCCGCATGCAATTATATGCATGCATAGCCAACTTGGCCGCATATGGGAGCCTCACTTGGCATTTAATGATCTTAGCATTTTGCTTGCATTGGCAAGCTAACCTGGCCGCATAAGGAAACACTGTAGCCGCATATGCACATTTTATATATGCAAGGCCGCAAGCTTAATGCTTGGCTGCATGTAATTAGCTTGGAATGCTAATTACATTAGCATACAACTTTGCTTGGAATGCTTACATGGCCGCATGGGCATTTTAATCAAGTACATGCATTATTAATGCATTAGATTATTTGCATGGCCATTAATTTATGACCGCATGTAGTATTGTAGCCGCATATGGCCATTGCCAATTGTCCAGCCGCATATGGCCAAGTGAGCCGTATGGCTTATATATTGAGTATTTGCCTTATGCCCTCCACCTCATCCACTCTTGGCCACATGGCCTATTTTCTTGGCCGCATGCAGCAAAAGTGTGCTAGCCGCATATTATATGGTGACAACATTTATTGGCTGGCCGCATGGCATAATTGTATTAATTGCGGGTCCCACTATCTTTTGTCTTAATTGTCTTTACAATTATATTATTATGATTAAATAATGTGTGATTCTAAGTTGCTTCCCTAAGCACGAATTATTAGTGTAATGATTGATAGTGACTTGCTGGCCGCATAAAAATTTTTCTGAGCCGCATGAGTCCCCCAAGGCCCTTGCTCCTGCTAATATTTAATTACCCCATGTATGCTTGTGCCATATTAATTGTTCCCTGACACGATGGTGACCCATTGTGGTGCACTTTTGACAAATGACATGACTTGATAGTGACCCGTCGTGGTACACTCCTGACATGATAACTTGACATGATATACTTGACATGATATACCTGACATGATAGTGGTCCGCCGTGGCGCACTCTTAACATGATAAACCTGACATAATATTTCTCGAAATGTTGTTGTGACGGCTAACATGACATGACAAGAATGAATGACCTGGACACCATGGACGATTGTGCTTGTACAAATGAACCCGTCTTATCTCGCATCATGTCTAGGACAGGGAACCCTGAGTACAACGGTCAGGGGTACCTACTAAAAAGGACTAAGGCTAATAACTAGAATAACACAGTAGTCATGAAGAGATTTTCTAGCTACAGGCAATCCCGTTATCTGGACGCCCCACTTGGGATCTGTAGCCTGCCGTCGAGTAGGGCACATTTCCAGCACACTATCATGTGTTGCACCCTCTAAGTCTCCTAAGGGTACATGCGTTTCCTGGACGATGTACCCACTTGAATTCAACCCCTAATTGTGTTCGGATAGCCTGGATGGTCTGCAGGGCTTGCAGCTGGAGGAATATCTCGCTGCATCTTGCTAGTAACTAGGCCTGTGATAACCCTAGTTAGTTAAAGTATCAAGCCATACTTATTGCTTGGCCATAAAATGTTGGATGGAGTTTAATCAGTCTAGTCTTGTCTTGATCCTGTACAAGATTATTACATGTCCTAATTTCTTATATTTATCTTGCCGATAAATGGTGGAAGAAACCAAGTTTTGTTCAGACGAAGGGTTACAACCCTGGTCCTTGTTTGATTTACGGGTTATAACCTGGTTATCTGATTAGTTCCATGGCTATCTCATCGTATATCACCTGTCATGCTTTTCCTTAATTACTATCTTTTATTATGCAATTATACTCTTGTGCTAATTGTTGGTTTTAGTTCCTAAGTGAAGCTTCCTTTGTGGTACTTGCTCTTTCTGGTGTCTGACCCAGCTGGTTTTGTATGGCCAGTTACCGGAGCAACTCCAGAGGATCTACCGACTTTCCAGCCAGATGGTGACCACTAGACGGAATCCTGGCAACGAGTGGATTTATTTTGGCTCTCCCACTCTATTGTAAAATTATTCTTTTGAGGCGTTTAGCCGACGAGCACGTGTTAGCTCGGTTGCACCTTATTACTGTCTGCCTACGGGCTGTAACATAATTGACAAATCCTAGGGTTGATCATGTATGACTAAACCCTTGCTAGTCATCATATTTTATAACGACTAGCTTCATGATCAGCTGAATATGTAATATTTGGGACGCCTTACTATTGTATATTTGGTGATCTTACATCTTGTAACTGTTATTACTTGCTTGAGATTGAGACAATAGGCTTGTTCATGACCTTAAGAGACTGATGGCTTGTAGTTAAACCCTCATGTATCTATACAGCCGTGACCGTATAGTGAGGTGGATTACATTTCATTATACGTAGATGGCTATGTACGCTCCCGCTCTCCAGTATTCTGGTTCTGGGGCGTGACATGACAATATACAGGTGACAACCTTTGCTCATGAAGGGACCATGTTCCAAGTACCATGAATGACGGAGAGGCATAAACTGGGGTGTGCAGGGACCATAAGAGGTTGCTGGATGGCTGGAGATGATATTTCCTTCACTTGAAGGGTGCTAAGAAACTGAGAAACTAATTCTGGAAATTCAATATATGCAACCAATCTTTAAGAATTCATTAATTAGACAAACTTTCATTTTTTGGATACCTGTACTTGTGTTTTCAACTCGTTTTTTTCATCTTGATGCTAACTGGATGTTCCAAAAGTTGCTAATAAAGATGATGTCATTATATTTTACTCTGACTTCACACTGCATCAGGTTTTAATATTACAGATATACCACCAACTAAAGAACTTCATCAGTTTTTGGAGTTTCAATTACCAAGACTATGGGTCCCATGTTTCGGTGACCTTCCCTTCGGCCCTCAGCAAAAAAACATAGCAATACGTCTCTACAGTTCAGCTTCCTGGGTCCAAAGCTGTATGTCAACACCAGTGTGATAATTGTTTATCCTTGTGTGCTTGTTATATTTTTCTATACTGGTATAATTACTGCTGGTTGCAAGATCATTTTTTCTTTTCTTTCTATATCAGTTGATGGTATTTCATAATAAACTCCATATTGGCTTGTTGGAGTAAAGAGCTAGAATTATTTTTCCATTGTTCTTCTTACAATATGCAACATAATTTCTTAATGTAAAGAAGTCCAGTTTGAAGTATTGTTTAGAAATTACTATTAATAAAATAGTTGGAAAGAGATTAATCTCTTGTCCTGCTCTCCAAAATGTTCATGGCCACATATATTGCTTTGTAGGGTGGAAAGGTATTATAAGAAACCATAACATTATCTAAACTAATATAGCCAAAAAAATTTGACATTCAGTACATACATCAACTCTAAAGGATGTGGATCTAGAAGGTATGTGCAAAATAGAAACTCTACCTAGTGCATGCTTAAATTGAAGGGACTATAAGCAAACATTTGTTAAGTAAAGGCTATGTTGCATGGTAGCTTTTTGTAGATTAGGTTTTGGGTTTAGGACATGACCTGTCTTCTTTTGCTTGATTATAGTTCAAACTTCCATATATAATCCTAAGATTGATATGTTTCGTATAATTAAAGCCAATGCCTGCAGTCACGACTCATATATGATGATCACTATTTCCTTAAATATAAAAATGAAGATTCATATATATATATATATATATTTTCCTATAATTGAAGCCAATATCTGTTTGATCGGTTGTTTACATGTTGCAATAGGATAAAATGGTCGATATTTTGTTGGCTACTCACACTGTGAAGTCCCATGGCAAGCAGCTACTAAGGACTCACATACATGACTAGATGATACTAGTACTCCTCGCATTGATAGACGACCTCTTGAATCTTATAGAATCCTTCCACCGAGTTGGAAAGGACATGATGACCGATCTCAGTTACCCAATGAAAGGAAACACGGTGCCGTTCTTTGCCGTTCCGGTATGTTCTTCTTCATCATCTTCAGTACCTACCGAAATATCTATCAGTTTTTGTAGCATTATGCTTCAATTGAAGAGAAAACTTATCTTCTTCCTTTTCGACCAGGTTTACGCAGTTTTATTTCCTGTTATCATTTTTACAGTAAGGTATTTCAGGAGGAGGGATTTGTATGATCTACATCATGCCATACTAGGTAAATTCACCTGAAACCTGTTTTCTAGTAGGTGGATCAATTTATAACATGTTGGTGGCATATGTTTGCAATACAGGTATCCTATATTCCGTGCTTATAACTGCCGTTATTACGGATGCAATCAAGGATGTTGTTGGTCGACCACGACCTAATTTCTTCTGGCGTTGTTTCCATGACAGGAAAGCGGTGAGTTAGCAAGCAGTTGCTGTTGTTATGTTTCAAGTGTAATCGTGCTCTGTTTTCTTTTTTGCGTCTATACAACTTTATCTGGTGTGCCGATAGCCTGATACAATACTATGTTTTAGGTTTATGATCCGATTACGACTGATGTAATGACCCACATCCAAATATAATGACCCACTAACTGTTAGTTGTTAGTATGATTGTTCATTTCCTGTTTCTTATAAATCTTTCAAAATCCGCGACACACTGTCTGTATGAAAAATCAGAATTTCTTGTTTCTGGCTTCATCCGTACAGGTAATGTTCAGGCACTAGAAAACACACGAAGACACTACTTTCTTACAAAATTCATTGAGTCTATATCTGTAGCATAACAAAGCTCTAAAATCCACTAATAAGTATCGTTTGGTTATCAAGCTAAGGGTTAAGTCTCACTGTAAACATTTTGTTTACGAGGGTCAATATGTCTATATTTATATGCAGGGTCGTTTGCTGGACTAGGTTTTCTTGCCTGGTATCTTTCGAGGAAGATCCAAGCTTTTGATCGTAGAGGCCATGTTGGGAAACTTTGCATTGTGTTTCTTCCTCTTCTATAAAGTTGTCTTTCTGACTTTCGGCACTCTTGCTGGAATCCTCAATCAATGTGATTCTTCTAGCAAATCTTACATATTTTTTCACTACCACATTTCTAGTGTGAGGGTATTTTTGACATTTTTGGGGTAATTTAAATTTATTAGAATTTATTTGAATTTTTGGGAATTTTAGGAATTATTTTGGAATTGTTTGGACTAGATTGATTTTGACTAGTGTTGACCCTTGTAGACCAACATAGGAGCTAACCCTAGTTAGTATGGACTTGGTTAGGTTATGTGACTCTAGTCTAACCTAGCTTGACTTAAGTTAGTGGTAATTAGTTCATTAGAATTAAATGGAGGAATTAGGAATTTGATGGTTTGAGAAATGGCTTGTGATTTCACAAGTCATTTTATGACTTAACCTTATAGAACTAGCCACCTAGTGCAAACCCTAGTCTAGCCCATCATGGCCGATCACCTTAGCTAACCTAGGGATTCTCCCACTATATAATCTCTCCTAAAATCTAGGGCTAGCCTCTTCTTTAGGAATTTATTTCAAGAGAAGAAAGAGGTGAGTCTCCATGTTCAAAAACCCATAGAAAATCTATTTTTGATCCTTTTTCCCCCAAACAAGTTGCATTAGATCCTAATATTACTGTTCTTGCTACTATTGGAGTTTTATTTCAGTTTGAGGTTGTTTTGATTAGATTGGGATATCAAGAGAAGAGCTATACAAAGGGGATTTTTCTTGAAAGTTCATCCATAGGTAACTTTCTCATTTCTCCATGAAACTTCGATTTTTTTCATAATTAGAAAGCCCTAGGGGTCCCCTAAGTGTCTGCATTGGTATCGTGTCGGGTTTCGTAAGTTTCATGTCCATTTGGACACGTACTAGTGGTGGTACCTAGGTGTTTGTCGAAATGCCACTGAGGGCATTTCGATTTCTTTTGTGCAAAGTTTTTAAATAGAAAATTAGGTTTTACTATTGCTTAGGCATTCCTGTTCTTCTGATGTAGATTTGGTGTCGTGTCGTATCGAATCGGACACGTGCACATGCGGGTACACGCGCGCGCACAGCCAGTGCATTCCCCTGCTGCTCGTGGTCTCGTGCTCGATGCACAGGCCACGTGGCGAGCTGGGATTTGACGAAGGGGTGGGGGCAGTGCCTGACACGAGGTCCCCCAAGCCTCGAGTCATCTCGTGTTGTATCGGACACGCACGAGGCTCTGCACTGGGTTGCCTGACTGTTCAGTCGGGTTTTTATTTGTCACTGATACGACCTTATTGCTTTGGACACGACACTCTAGGACTCAGTGCAGGTGCATGGACACTTAGCTGGACACTAGGAGAACCTACTGACACGACCACGAGACACAGTAGTATCCTGTGTCGTATACACGACACGAGTGCACGTGTGCACGAGGCAGTGCACTGGACAGTGCACTGTTGTGTCTGATATTGGGTTTTCTTCATGTTGGACACGGTTGTGTCGTATGTATGGACACATGATGGACCATGGGACACGTACACAGCATGTAATTATGTTACCAACCAATAGGTTCATATTTTAGTTTAAATTTCCTACTCGAGTTCTCATTAACCCAAGTTAACTGATACTACATGCTGTCAACATTTCCAGTTTTCTAATTTGAAATTGTTTGATGTTTTAACCTTTGTAATAATGTTAAATACTGGGTTTGAGATTCTAAATGTGTTTCCCTACATGATTCCCTATTGTGGTTAAGTTTGTGTAGTGATTGTGGGTTTTGTTTTCGATTTGGCCTATGACAGTGTAAAACTGAATTAACTCAGTTTTATGACCTTAAGTTGGTTTTTTCTATTCCTGTACAGTTAGGATTGAACTGAAAATCTGAGATTTTGTATAGACTAAAACCTGAGACTTCATGAAATGTTTTGATGCTTCAATGTGTTGTATGATATGTGTTTTCTTCAAATAATTTGAACCCTATTCCTGCACTGCCTATAAGTTCAGCCCTTAGTCCTGCTATACTTTTACATATCACACATCACTCTTTTGACACAAACATTACATACACACACAGTCCTCCCCTCTCTCTTTCATGTACACACATATATGACACATCACACAAATCTGAGAATTTGTAAATATGGATCCCTATCTATACACCTATATGTTAACACACTTTTGCACAAAATCTGAGAATAGGTTTTGAAACCTGGGAATGTTAAGAATGTGTACTGTTTTGACTGAAAACTTGAGACTGAACTGAAATGCAATTGATCCTATTTCTGTGAAACCTGAACTGAAATGAGATGGTTCCTTCCTTCCCATTCCTGTACACCCTCACTCTTGTCACACTCACTCTCTCTAACACACACATTACTCTCTAGTATTCATTCACTCTCTCATTCACCATATGCACACACACACACACACACACACACACACAGTTTTCTCACATTTCACACACATTCCTACACTATCCAGAAATGGACTGCCCTATTTCACCTTCACACACACTCAGCCACAACACACAGGCCCTCTCTCTTTATATACAAATGTATGTATTTTAGTATCTATATGAATATAATATATTGTATGTATAATGTAATGAGTGTATGTATATATATTTATATGTTTTAGCTTAAGGTTATATGGGTTATACTTTAGCCTAGGGTTATATAGGATGTATATATAATGTAAATGTGTAGTGTAATGAATATGCATATATTGTGTATGTACTAAGCTAGGCTTGATTAGGCTAAGGTAGACTAGTTTAGCCTTGATTAGACTTGTATGGACTAGTTAGACCATAGTTGACCAAGTTTGACTTCTAGGGTTGACCAGAGTTGACCAAGAGTTGACTTTGGCCTAGATTGACCTAGAATCATGTAGAATGCATAGTAGGACTTTATTAAACCATTTTGGACTTATTGTGACTTGTGCTGTTCTGATTAGGAGCCAGACACCACTCCTTGGACAGTACTTTCATATTGGACACTCAGATACCAGGCGAGTACATTCTCTGATCATTTCATATCCTGTTTAGAATTATTTCCTGCAGTAGATTACTTTACTTGTACTGTCACGTTGTTCACACGGATTGGTACTATATGGATCCCTTCTTGAGATGTTATCCTTAGGGAGCATCGGGTACTACATGTTCTGTGCGTTTCACTTACATGGCGTATCACTATGCTTCACTGGTTCTTCGATCACTTGTGACATATACTCTTATGATCACAGAGTCTCCTAGAATCTCCTATCCCATTTACTGGGTATCCTAGAATCTCCTAGAATCTCCATTTATGGGACATCCATGTATCACCTTTCGGGGGCCTTGCATGGAATCATAACATAACCTGGTTGGATCCTTGTGTATTGATTGGGGGTACGGGGGAGTAGAAATGGACATGTGAATACTATCCAAGTAGTGTAGTATCAGAATCTTTTCCATAGTATAGCATCAGAATCTCTTATGCCATTTACATACCTATATTGTACTCTGACTCACTAGCCACATGTTAGTTCTCTATTTATAGTAGATATTTCTATTACACCTTTCTCTCTCTATTTACATACTGCACTTTTTTCAGTACCTGTATCTTACTTTACTGCATGATTACATTTTCTAACCTGCTATGAACTGTTGAGATGTACTGTACTCGCTCCTGTCCTGACTGGACCTGTTGAAAATATTACAGAGGACGAGGAGGAGGCCTGCCTGGATACTTACTACGGGGCAGCCTTAGATGACACTTGCGAGCTGGACCCTCAGGAGGACCCAGCTCTAGCTGAGGACATCACCTCCATTGCCTAGACTAGATTAGTTAGGCTTATCTTACTTTATGTAGTCTTGAGACATGTTTTAGCTAGACTTTATTCCGAGTTCTGAGTTGTATATATTTTTTCATTCTGTATCTGAGACCATGTACTTCTGGATATTTGCTGAGATTATCTTAGACTACTTTTTCATCTATTTGTTTTCCTTGAGTTCTATTTCATATCGTGCTATCTCTTCCTTAGTTGTGATTGAGTTTATTACTGCTATGTCACCCCCATTCGGGGAGTATAAACTGCTTAGAAATATATTGCTAGATGTATGTTGACCTAGGATAGCGTTCTACCGCCGACACTGCGGTGTAGGCTGGACGTACCCACGTCTCGTGCCCTTACTCTAGGGTGCGGGTCGTAACACGTTTTTAGTGGTGGCCCATGCAGGTCAGCACTAGAAGTGTAGTGGTATTCGAACTAGAGTATCACTACAGCTGGCAGTAAGGTATAGAACATTAATTTTAAGGTACTCTATCACCTTAGGAAAAAAATTCTTTTATTTGCCATCTGAATCCTTATTGTCAGCTGATCCTTTGAATTTTTAACTGTCCGCCTTTGTTATTTCGCTTCCTTCTCAGAAATTGATACTCTTGTTTGTCTATCTTCAGGATGGTAGAGACTCGATCGCAGCGTGCCATTCATGAGGACGCTATAGAGGGGACTGCTACCTCTCAGCCAGTACAGCGAGGTTAGGGAACTGCAGCTCCTGCCACCTCTGCTCGTATTGAGACCTCGACAGCCGCAGCAGGGGGTATGCATCCACCGACTCAGAGGCATGACCCGGTCATTCCAGAGGATCCCTTCCAGCAGCCACCGCCTACAGGATACGTGGATGCAGTGCAGATGTTCGCATACTTCCAGCAGTTTATGGACCGACAGCAGGCTCGACAGGACAGGGGCATGGAGCTGGCCCTTACGACGGTCGCAGCTCGACCAGTGGTTCAGCAGCCGAGGACACCGGGGATCGAGCAGTTTCAGAAGATGAGCCCCAGAGACTTTCTGGGGACAGAGGGGATCCTATATGCCGATGAGTAGATCGAGCATATAGAAGAGATCTTCCGCTTGGCCAGGATACCAGCAGATCTTCAGATCGAGGTCGCAGCTAGATGGATGCGAGATCTTGCTCGCACCTGGTATCAGTCAGACCCCAGGGTGGGGGTACCTGGACAGACTTGGGAGCAGTTCAAGGGCTTCTTCAAGAAGAAGTTCTTCCCAGATTCAGCACTCAGAGCCTTGGAGTCGCAATTCGAGAGCCTAGTCCAGGGGAGCCTTTCAGTGGAGGAGTACGTCGGGGAGTTTGGCCGCATCGGCAGGTTTGTAGAGGGCTTGAGCGAGACGGCGAAGGCCCAGAGGTTCCGGAAGGGTCTAGTCAAGGAGGTCAAGTCCTTGACCAAGGGCAACCGGGATGCCACATTCGAGGAGATCTTGACAGGAGCCTTGTTGGCAGAGGATGATCTTGAGCTTAGGCTCAAGAGGGGGAGAGACCCAGTTGGGGGCAGCAGCAGCGGGGCCAGGCCAAGAGGCCCCATTTTTAGCACCAGCAGCTGAGGCAGTTTCAGCCGCAGCCGATCCAGCAGAGGCCAGTTCACTAGCAGCAGCAGCCGAGGCAGTACCAGCAGGGTCAGAGACAGGGTGGTACTTGTGTCTACTGCAAGAAGCATTGGCACGTCTTCAATGAGTGCCGGAAGAGGCTGGGCCAGTGCCTGGTGTATGGCTCAGCTGACCACCAGATGAGGGAGTGCCGTATGGGACGAGCAGCCCAGGGAGCAGCAGTCAGAGCTCCAGCAGGCCAGCAGAGGGGACCAGCCCTGCCGACGCAGCAGCAGAGGTTCGTCCAGCACCAGCAGCAGGCCAGGGGAGGCCAGCAGGGGCGAGCTTTTGCCATGGCAGTTGGAGATACAGAGGTGATAGGAGAGCTGATTGCAGGTTCGATTCTACTCGACTCCAGTCCAGCTTTTGTATTATTCGATTCCGGTGCTTCGTATAGCTTCATATCAGTATCTTTTGCGATTAGACTCGATATCGTAGCTGAATCGTTGCCTAGGACTTACAAGATCACGACCGGGGGTGGTATTATCCTCGTGAGTGATGTTTGTAAGGGTCGGAGAGTAGTTTTGGGAGGCCGTGAGTTGGAGGTGAGCCTGCTCGTAATGCCATTGCCGAACTACGATATAGTACTAGGCATGGATTGGTTGAGCAGGCACCATGCCAGCATTAATTGTAGAGGGGGTAGAGTTCTCATCAGAGCACCGGGGGAGCCAGAGTTCGAGTACTCCAGACGTCGGGCAGAGCAGAGCAGCGGAGTCTTCTGTGGAGTCTCGGTCGAGGAGCAGACGATTCTACACCCCTTGATAGCAGATTATATAGATGTTTTCCCAGAGGAGTTGCCTGGATTGCCACCAGACAGAGACATAGATTTCTCGATAGACTTGGTTCCAGGAGCGGAGCCCATCTCTCAGCATGTCTATCGGGTGAACAACAGCGAGCTGGTGGAGATGAAGAAGCAGGTGGATGAGCTACAGGACAAGGGCTTCATCCACTCGAGTTTATTGCCATGGGGTGCACCAGTGTTGTTCGTGCCGAAGATGGATGGGTCAGTACGCATGTGTATTGACTATAGGGCACTCAACAACCTCACGATCAAGAACAAATACCCACTGCCGCAGATCGACGATCTATTTGACCAGTTGAGCGGAGCTCGAGTATTTTCCAAGATTGATCTGAGGTCGGGATATCACCAGGTGAAGGTGAAGAGGGAGGATATTTCCAAGACCGCTTTCAGGACGTGGTACGGGCAGTTTGAGTTTTTGGTTATGCCGTTTGGGTTAACCAATGCACCAGCAGTGTTTATGAACCTTATGAACAAGGTGTTCCACCAGTATCTGGATCAGTTTGTGGTGGTGTTCATTGACGACATCTTGGTATATTCCAAGACTGAGGAGGAGCACGAGGAGCTTTTGAGGATCGTGCTGGAGACTCTCAGGAAGGAGCAGCTTTACGGGAAGCTCTCCAAGTGTGAGTTCTTCTTAGACCGGGTGGACTTCTTGGGGCATGTAGTGACTGGAGATGGTATCTCAGTTGACCCCAAGAAGATTGTTGCAGTTGAGGCATGGACAGCGCCGACTTCAGTTGCAGAGATCAGGAGTTTCCTGGGGCTGGCAGGATATTATCGGAGATTTGTACAGGATTTCTCCTGGGTTGCAGAGCCGTTGACTCGGTTGACCCGGAAGGATGCTGAGTTCATTTGGTCAGAGGAGTGTCAGACAGCTTTTGATGAGTTAAAGAAGCGACTTACGACAGCTCCGATTCTGACATTGCCTTCAGGATCAGGTAGTTTCACTATATATAGTAATGCTTCAGGGAAGGGGCTGGGTTGCGTCTTACAGCAGCATGGGAAGGTGATTGCCTATGCTTCCAGGCAATTACGTCCCCATGAGAAGAACTACCCTACCCACGACCTGGAGCTGGCAGCAGTGATATTTGCTCTGAAGCTGTAGAAGCATTATCTGTATGGCAAGAGGGTGGAGATCTTCACAGATCACAAGAGCTTAAAGTACGTGTTCACTCAGAAGGAGTTGAATATGAGACAGCAGATGGCCAGAGTTGATGAAGGAATTTAACATCCTACTTCAGTATCACCCAGGGAAGGCTAACGTGGTTGCCGATGCCTTAAGTAGGTATCCGACAGCCATGTATTTGACCATGGATCGGCATTTGCTTGCCGACTTGGAGAGCCTTGTGGTTGAGGTGATCGTGCCCGGAGTGCAGATGCAGTTATGGGGGATGCAGATTCAGTCAGACTTGGTGGAGAGAATCAAGTCGGCACAGTTTGAGGACGTTGCTCTTGGGTGTCTCCGAGAGCAGGTTCGAGCAGGATTGCTGGAGGGCGAGTTTTCTCTTGCAGATGATGGTGTCTTGAGGCACGGTTCCAGATTATGTGTGCCCAGCGGAGAGCTCAGGGAGCAGGTTATACAGGAGGCCCACAGATCTCAGTACTCTATACACCCGGGTTCCAACAAGATGTACCGAGATCTGCGGGAGCATGTTTGGTGGTCAGGGATGAAGCGGGAGGTGGCTCGCTTCGTGGCTAGGTGCTTGTTCTATCAGCAGGTCAAGGCAGAGAGACAGAGGCCCAGTGGATTGTTGCAGCCGCTGCCCATTCCCGAGTGGAAATGGGAGCATATCACTATGGACTTCGTTTTAGGATTGCCGCGTACTCCAAGAAGGAAAGACGCGATTTGGGTCATCGTTGATAGGTTGACCAAATCGGACCACTTTTTGCCATTCAAGGTGGGTACGTCTGCAGAGAGGCTGGCGGAAATGTATATGCGGCAGATAGTCAGGATTCACGGGGTTCCAGTCAGCATCGTCTCAGATCGGGATAGCCGTTTTACTTCCCATTTATGGAGGAGTCTGCAGACCAGCTTGGGCACTCAGCTCAAGTTCAGTACTGCATACCACCCCCAGACGGACGGACAGTCAGAGCGGACTATTTAGACACTTGAGGATATGCTACGGACGTGCGTCCTAGACTTTGGAGGTTCCTAGGAGGATCATCTTCATTTGGTGGAGTTTACCTATAATAATAGTTTCTAGGCCAGCATTGAGATGCCACCTTTCGAGGCTCTGTACGGGCGTAGGTGCCGTACACCCTTATCTTGGGATGATGTTGGTGAGCGAGCTTTAGTGGGGCCAGAGATGGTTGTTGATGCAGCCGAAAAGGTGAAGCTCATCAGGGAAAGTCTTCGCGTGGCACAGGACAGACATCGGCACTGGACCGATAGCCACCGGAGGCCGTTGGAGTTTGAGGTACAGATTAGAGTAGGATTAGATTTAGGTTTGTTTGTTTGTGATTTTTGATCATGTTTGTTTATTATATTAATTAAGACCTTGCTTGTGATTAGGTCGGAGAACAGGTTTTCTTGAGAATATCTCCGACTCGTTGTACGATACGTTTTGGTGGAGGCGGGAAGCTTAGCCCGCGCTTCATCGGCCCTTTCGTCATCAGCGGGAGAGTCGGCAACGTTGCATACAGGCTAGACTTGCCGCCTGTGCTAGTAGGGGTCCACAACGTATTTCATGTATCACAGTTGAGACGGTACGTGGCCGACCCTAGCCATGTGCTCGATCATTCAGAGATAGAGGTTGGGCCTTCTCTCAGCTATCCAGAACAGCCAGTGGAGATTCTGGATCGACGGGAGAAGGTTCTGAGGAACCAGGAGATACCCTTGGTACACGTTGTATGGAGGCATCATTCTCCAGGAGAGTCTACCTGGGAGCGGGAGGATGAGATGCGCGAGCGCTACCCTTATCTTTTTGGACCGTGAGGTATGCTTTCTATTCTTCTCATCAGTTGTATTTCGCCTTTCAATTTCGAGGACAAAATTCTTTTAAGGAGGGTAGATTTGTCACTACCACATTTCTAATGTGAGGGTATTTTTGACATTTTTGGGGTAATTTAAATTTATTAGAATTTATTTGAATTTTTGGGAATTTTTAGGAATTATTTTGGAATTGTTTGGACTAGATTGATTTTGACTAGTGTTGACCCTTGTAGACCAACATAGGAGCTAACCCTAATTAGTATGGACTTGGTTAGGTTATGTGACTCTAGTCTAACCTAGCTTGACTTAAGTTAGTGGTAATTAGTTCATTAGAATTAAATGGAGGAATTAGGAATTTGATGGTTTGAGAAATGGCTTGTGATTTCACAAGTCATTTTATGACTTAACCTTATAGGACTAGCCACCTAGTGCAAGCCCTAGTCTAGCCCATCATGGCCGGCCACCTTAGCTAACCTAGGGATTCCCCCACTATATAATCTCTCCTAAAATCTAGGGCTAGCCTCTTCTTTAGGAATTTATTTCAAGAGAAGAAAGAGGTGAGTCTCCATGTTCAAAAATCCATAGAAAATCTATTTTTGATCCTTTTTCCCCCAAACAAGTTGCATTGGATCCTAATATTACTGTTCTTACTGCTATTGGAGTTTTATTTCAGTTTGAGGTTGTTTTGATTGGATTGGGATATCAAGAGAAGAGCTATACAAAGGGGATTTTTCTTAAAAGTTCATCCATAGGTAACTTTCTCATTTCTCCATGAAACTTCAATTTCTTTTCATGATTAGAAAGCCCTAGGGGTCCCCTAAGTGTCTGCATTGGTGTCGTGTCGGGTTTCGTAAGTTTCGTATCCATTTGGACACGTACCAGAGGTGGTACTTAGGTGTTTGTCGAAATGCCACTGAGGGCATTTCGATTTCTTTTGTGCAAAGTTTTTAAATAAAAAAATAGGTTTTACTATTGCTTAGGCATTCCTGTTCTTTTGATGTGGATTTGGTGTCGTGTCGTGTCGAATCGGACACGTGCACATGTGGGTACACGCGCGCGCACAGCCAGTGCATTTCCCTGCTGCTCGTGGTCTCGTACTCGATGCACAGGCCACGTGGCGAGCTGGGATTTGACGAGGGGGTGGGGGCAGTGCCTGACACGAGGGCCCCCAAGCCTCGAGTCATTTTGTGTCGTATCGGACACGCACGAGGCTCTGCACTGGGTTGCCTGACTGTTCAGTCGAGTTTTTATTTGTCACTGATACGACCTTATTGCTTTGGACACGACACTCTAGGACTTAGTACAGGTGCTTGGACACTTAGCTGGACACTAGGAGAACCTATTGACACGACCATGAGACACAGTAGTGTCCTGTGTCGTGTACACGACATGAGTGCACGTGTGTACGAGGCAGTACACTGGACAGTGCACTATTGTGTCTGATATTGGGTTTTCTTCATGTTGGATACGGTTGTGTCGTATGTATGGACACGTGATAGACCCTGGGACACGTACACAACATGTAATTATGTTACCAACCAATAGGTTCATATTTTAGTTTAAATTTCCTACTCGAGTTCTCATTAACCCAAGTTAACTGATACCTACATGCTGTCAACATTTCCAGTTTTCTAATTTGAAATTGTTTGATGTTTTAACCTTTGTAATAATGTTAAATACTGGGTTTGAGATTCTAAATGTGTTTCCCTACATGATTCCCTATTGTGGTTAAGTTTGTGTAGTGATTGTGGGTTTTGTTTTCGATTTGGCCTATGACAGTGTAAAACTGAATTAACTCAGTTTTATGACCTTAAGTTGGTTTTTTCTATTCCTGTACAGTTAGGATTGAACTGAAAATCTGAGATTTTGTATAGACTAAAACCTGAGACTTCATGAAATATTTTGATGCTTCAATGTGTTGTATGATATGTGTTTTCTTCAAATAATTTGAACCCTATTCCTGCACTGCCTATAAGTTCAGCCCTTAGTCCTGCTACACTTTTACATATCACACATCACTCTTTTGACACAAATATTACATACACACACAGTCCTCCCCTCTCTCTTTCATGTACACACATATATGACACATCACATAAATCTGAGAATTTGTACATATGGATCCCTATCTATACACCTATATGTTAACACACTTTTGCACAAAATCTGAGAATAGGTTTTGAAAACTGGGAATGTTAAGAATGTGTACTGTTTTGACTGAAAACTTGAGACTGAACTGATATGCAATTGATCCTATTTCTGTGAAACCTGAACTGAAATGAGATGGTTCCTTCCTTCCCATTCCTGTACACCCTCACTCTTGTCACACTCACTCTCTCTAACACACACATTACTCTCTATTATTCATTCACTCTCTCATTCACCATATGCACACACACACACACAGTTTTCTCACATTTCACACACATTCCTACACTGTCCAGAAATGGACTGCCCTATTTCACCTTCACACACACTCAGCCACAACACACATGCCCTCTCTCTTTATATACAAATGTATGTATTTTAGTATCTATATGAATATAATATATTGTATGTATAATGTAATGAGTGTATGTATATATATTTCTATGTTTTAGCTTAAGGTTATATGGGTTATACTTTAGCCTAGGGTTATATAGGATGTATATATAATGTAAATGTGTAAGTGTAATGAATATGCGTATATTGTGTATGTACTAAGCTAGGCTTGATTAGGCTAAGGTAGACTAGTTTAGCCTTGATTAGACTTGTATGGACTAGTTAGACCATAGTTGACCAAGTTTGACTTCTAGGGTTGACCAGAGTTGACCAAGAGTTGACTTTGGCCTAGATTGACCTAGAATCATATAGAATGCATAGTAGGACTTCATTATACCATTTTGGACTTGTTGTGACTTGTGCTGTTCTGATTAGGAGCCAGACACCACTCCTTGGACAGTACTTTCATATTGGAAACTCAGATACCAGGCGAGTACATTCTCTGATCATTTCATATCCTGTTTAGAATTATTTCCTGCAGTAGATTACTTTACTTGTACTGTCACGTTGTTCACACGGATTGGTACTATATGGATCCCTTCTTGAGATGTTATCCTTAGGGAGCATCGGGTCCTACATGTTCTGTGCATTTCACTTACATGGCGTATCACTATGCTTCACTGGTTCTTCGATCACTTGTGACATATACTCTTATGATCACAGAGTCTCCTTGAATCTCCTATCCCATTTACTGAGTATCCTAGAATCCCCATTTATGGGACATCCATGTATCACCCTTCGGGGGCCTTGCATGGAATCATAGCATAACCTGGTTGGATCCTTGTGTATTGATTGGGGGTACGGGGGAGTAGAAATGGACATGTGAATACTATCCAAGGAGTGTAGTATCAGAATCTTTTCCATAGTGTAGCATCAGAATCTCCTATGCCATTTACATGTCTATATTGTACTCTGACTCACTAGCCACATGTTAGTTCTCTATTTATATTAGATATTTCTATTACAGCTTTCTCTCTCTGTTTACATACTGCACTTCTTTCAGTACCTGTATCTTACTTTACTGCATGATTACATTTTCTAACCTGCTATGAACTGTTGAGATGTACTGTACTCGCTCCTGTCCTGACTGGACCTGTTAAAAATATTACAGAGGACGAGGAGGAGGCCTGCCTGGATACTTACTACGGGGCAGCCTTAGATGACACTTGCGAGCTGGACCCTCAGGAGGACCCAGCTCTAGCTGAGGACATCACCCCCATTGCCTAGACTAGATTAGTTAGGCTTATCTTACTTTATGTAGACTTGAGACATATTTTAGCTAGACTTTATTCTGAGTTCTGAGTTGTATATATTCTTTCATTATGTATCTGAGACCATGTACTTCTGGATATTTGCTGGGATTATCTTAGACTACTTTTTCAGCTATTTGTTTTCCTTGAGTTCTATTTCATATCGTGCTATCTCTTCCTTAGTTGTGATTGAGTTTATTACTGCTATGTCACCCCCATTCGGGGAGTACAAACTGCTTAGAGATATATTGCTAGATGTATGTTGACCTAGGACAGCGTTCTACCGCCGACACTGCGGCGTAGGATGGACGTACCCACGTCTCGTGCCTTACTCTAGGGTGCGAGTCGTGACATATTTACTTGACATTTCATGCAGGATTGGTAATTGCGTCCTTTTGTTACTTGTAATTCTTCCCAGCACCCTGTGAACTAGATGGTATGATCCAACTTTAATAACCCTGTATGTTTATCATCAATAACTCTGCACAATTTTGTTGTGTTAGAGGGGCTTTTCACTGACATACATAATTGAAGAGAACATATAGTTCTACTTAAGAAGGGGAAAAATGCTAATTTAGATAAACATATTAAATATCTAAATATAACTTTATGATCTAATAAGAAACCCTAAACTTTACTATCAATAAGATACCAGACACGATGAAAAACAGACATGGTTTTGACTTTTGAGAGTTTTTGTGCTTGCCATCTCTCATGCCTTTCACGCCCTCACCTATTTTATTAAAACTATTTTCAAGTGCAGTCTTGGTATACTATATAAAAATTTTGTTTCATGATTTTTTTCTCTACTCAGGTCATGATAACTGGGATAACTTGAGGCTTGTGGAGCAATTCCAGAAGCAAGCACCTGGTGCAATTGCTACTACTATAGCTCAAGAGGATGACGATGATATTGGTCCCTGAGCTTGTTCCTAGAGAGACATTTGAATTGGCTACAGGAGAGAAGGGTGATTCTTTAGAGTCATTTATGTGTGTAGTATTTTCGATTTTAACTAACCAACCAACTTTTTTTATTCCATATCTGTTTATTTTTTCGAAAGTCAGTTTGTTGAGATAACATATCCTATTTTTTAATTATGTTATGGGGTTTGTTCAAAGGAATTGCAAAACACAAATCTTTTTCTCTATCTGATGTTGTATGGTATGAGGTGTTTATGTTTTCTGTACCAATTTTGTTAGTTTCATTCAGTCATGGCAAGGATAGTAACATCTCTACTTACAGAGCTTAAAGCTATGAGTTCCATGAGTTCATATGCAATAAAGAGATTGTATCAAATTATTCTTTTTTTGGTTTGGTTTTACCACATTGTACTTTTATGTATGTTAGATTAGATTTGTTGAAGGATATTGTTGCCTAGAATGCGATTTATTTATTTGTATTAATTGCTTGTGATTGGGAATCTAGCATGTATATTCAAAAAAAAAAAAATTCAAAAGAAAAGTTTTGGTAACGGTTATAACCGTTATAAAAGTGCAAAATAGTAATGAAAAAACACATTTTTGTAACGGTTATAACTGTTACTAAGGTAAATTTAAGTCACGGTTATAACCGTGAAAAAAATTGTTACAAAAATTATTTTTCTAATAGTAATAACCGTGACAAAAACAGTTATAAAAATTTGTCACGCCTAATTCGTCACGGTTATTACCGTGACGAAAATTATTTGTCACGTTAATAGCCGTTGGCAATTGCCTATTTTGGTGTAGTAATTCTTTCTATGCATGTTTGAATAGAACTTGCTCCACACAACGGGGAGCTTTGAGACGATCCCTCCAACAACAAACTTGTCGGTGAGGGACATCGTCTCATCTTCCAACTTCTATCGCAACTTCAGAAACTCCTTCACCTGCGGCAACATAGGCTTCTCGTCTTCAAAGAGCAATTTGTGATATTTTTTAACAAAAAAATATCGTGCTCCTGTTTTTGTCATCTTCATAAAGTTTCTCCAGAGACTCCTATATCTCTCTAGCAATTCTCTTCTTTGAATATGATTCCACTAGGGAGTCCTCCATAACATTTAGAATTAAAAGCCTACAGATGCTATTCTTCCTTCTCCATTTGACCTGATTTTTAGTAGCAGCAGTAATTGCGGCTGCAAACCAGTTTCTGGAATAGTAGGTTCTTCCTCGGTTAACACGTGGTCAACTTCAGAAAGTTGAAGATTGAGAGTAACCTTCCTCTTCCAGACTTGATAGTGCTCTCCATCAAATTGCTCTATCTTGGTGAAGTTAGATTGATTAGTGAAGCACAAAAGTTTTCCATCTTGTGAAATCAAGCTTTGAGATTGTTATTCCCGGGGAGTAATTATTCGATGGAAAACTGAAAATTATGCAACACTTCAAGGAAGGTGTAAGACAGAGATCCTTGGAGGATTCCGAGAGACGAAAAACTAATGTGTTACTTCGAAGAAGATATAAGAATTCGTAGTAGCAACAACGAAAGTCCACTAACTTTTCTAATTAGATCAGAAAAGCTCTCGTTCAGAACGAGTTGCAAGTGGATGAACAGAAGGATGAAATGGCCTGCGGGGGTGAATGATCACCGACGCTCAAAACTTGATTCGCCCCACACGAACAACTTCCAGGAACCAGCAAGTTTGACGCAAAATTTTGGAACACTCTGCTCTTCTGACTCCTCGGATGGCGCCGAAACTTTGATCTGAAAGTGCCTCTCTTCTCTGCTCTGAACTTAGAGAAATTCGTAAGAAAATTTCTGATACTTGTGTTCTTTATAATGAGATAGAAGAGAGGGACTTTATATAGGTGCATCCAGTAACTGCTCGGTAAACAGAACATTCATGACGTGGAAAAAACCGCTCTAAACGTTTCGTAACCGCTCATATCGTACACATGGACGATTTGGCCAACTGTCGCATAGCGCGCGCCAATTAGCGCATAGCACGCACGAATGGCACACATCATACCCAATTGCGCACCGTTGTGCCAACTGTGCACACGCGCACTACGTGCCATCCGGACGCACCAATCAGGCAGTACGACGATGCTGACGTGCTAAGTATGTCAACAAAATACCATATTACACCTCATGAGCCCATGAGCTCGAGTCCGGGTCGCTTAGCTCCAACGGAAATTAATTTCCAAGAGCAAAAAGCATTAATGCTTTACCATGGAGTCTTATCCTTATCTCCGAGTAAAATTATCCATATGGTTCCCTCCTTAGAGTCACCACCCCATGTGCAAATCTCAACAATATACCAAGTATATATTGAGATACAACCCATGGTGCTTTTTCAATGTGGGACTAAATATCACTTGGCATGTATTGAAAGCAAGCTTTCTCTATATGTCAAGGAAAAACTCCAACACCCACAACCGGTTGAGCAGTCGATGAGAACGTGACACGTGGCGTGCATGCCATGACTGCTGTGCATATATGGAGGTGTTGTTTTGGCTTTACTCTTTGTGGGGATGAAGGAATATTTCAAACCCTACATGTATTTGTTGAATAATCTCTATAATCATTTAATTAATTTTTTTTACAAATGTTTAAATCTTGGAGTTGTTAGTTCTCGTGTGAGCTTATTAGTCTATGTTGTAATTTTATGAAGCCGTAAGAGAGAAAAAATGTTCATACAGAACACGACAATGCTTGATTTTAGCACGTGACTGTGTATTTTTTGTTGGAGTGGGTGGGGTTTCCAACCTATGTGGAGAATATCCCGGAGAGCGACGAGCGCCATCCATATGTCGGAGAAGCTCGGGAAGTGCATGGATCATATTTTGGAACATATATGGTAAGAAAATATATGATTGGATTTCCATATTTACTTTGATCATATATTTATGATAGGACCCTTCATATAGTATCTTTCCATATAATTGGGCTTCCAATTATGGCAAGCCAATTATGATTGGATTTCCATTAAATATATGATTGATGCATATTGGAAGTTTTCATATATATTGGCCTTCCATGTATAGATTACCAAGGGCTTATAAAAGGGTAATGCATGCTTGTTGAAAACTCATCTCAAAACAAGAGTGCTTTACAATCTTTGAGAGAGAGAGAGAGAGAGAGAGAGGATTAAGGACTATTGTGAAGGAGAGATTGCTTCGAATATATTTTTTCGGCATCTTTTGTTCTTCGAAGTCCGCAATAAAAAAATTTCTTCTTTCAAGTGAGTTATGGTGATCCGTGTTGGATCGGGAGGAGCTTGTAGAGGGTGTATTCTTTTTATTCCATTAGTGGAGGTTCTTCAGGGTTGGACTCCGATCATCCCATGATTTTTTTCGTAAGGGTTTTTCACGTCAAAAATCTTTGTGTCTGCGATTGTGTTTGGCATTTTTGGTTTGTGTGCTTTTGCATAATTCTCTCGCAGGACTTTTTGGTTTGGGGGAACGATTTTCCCGCTTCGTTCCCAACAGAGTGGTATCAGAGCTTTGGGTTCAAAGAAGTGTCAGGAGTTAACAGTCAAACCAGGAAGCAGAGATAGACGCGAAGCTGGTGCGCATGGTAAACCTGAACGGTACCAACTACCATTTTTGGCGGAGCAAGATGAAGGATTTGTTGTTTGTCAAGAAGCTGCATCTTCCAGTATTTGCATCCGAGAAGCCCAGTGACAAATCCGATGAGGACTGGAACTTCGAGCATATACAGGTGTGTGGGTACATACGGTAGTTCGCTGACGAGAACGTGTACAACCAAGTTGCAAATATTGAGCATGCGAAGACGTTGTGGGAGAAGCTAGAATCTTTATACTCGAAAAAGACCGAGGTAAACAAATTATTCCTGATCCAGATGATGATGGGTCTGCGGTACAAAGATGGTGCATCTATTACGGATCACTTGAGTGAGTTCCATGGCGTGGTGGACCAGCTATCCTCGATGGGAGTCAAGTTCGACGACGAGGTTCAAGGACTTTGGTTGCTATGTACATTGCCAGACTCATGGGAGACCGTACGAGTATCTATGATCGCTTCTGCTCCGAAAGGCGTGGTCAGTCTGGAGTTTGCCAAGAGCAAGGTACTGAATGAAGATATACGGAGACATTCTCAGGGCACTTCATCCACATCCCATCACTCAGAGATACTAGTTTCAGAGAGACACAGAAGGGGCTATCACGACCCGCACCCGCTTTTCGAATGCGGGCACGTGAGCAAGCCAGCTACGTATCGAGCGGACTCCCGTCCCTCTCGAATACTTAAACGCTGTCAGGGCTATGGTAACTGCCAAATCATGGTAAAACAAATCTAAATCTCAGTCCACAATAGGTATACAAAACATGAATGAACACTATGGGTCGTGGTCTGCAGCCCACTAGCATATATGTCCGATAAGACTCAAAGAATATAACAAGAGTCTCTAAGTGAATCAATAAGCAGGATATCTCATGATAAGGAATGTAAATCACGAAAGGATAATAATGTAATATCACTGACAAATACCTGAATCATGCATCGCAATCATCTACCATCCCGCTCAGCTAACTAACTCCATGCAATCGCTAAACCTGAAGAGATCATCAGGTCCTCAGGAGACATAGCAAGATACATAAAAACATTTCTATCTAGCAGTTTAATCATGCATGATAATATAAACATGATATAACCAAGGAACGACACTTAACATGGCAAAAGACTACGACCAAACTGCTAACAAGTGACTAACGACAAGTGGCTACTGACAGGTGACTACGAACTAGAATATAGGAACAACTACACATAACTAAACTGCTGGATGAACAAGCGAACACGAGATCAATAGAATACCAAACCCTCGCACCGAGTGGACTCGCGGGTTTGAACTAATCACTAACCCTCGTCCGAGTGTGGACTCTCTGGTTAGTTCTAATCACTAACCCGCGTCCCGAGTGTGGACTCTCTGGTACAAGTACAAAATCTTTGTCCCGAGTGTGGACTTACGGATGTAAATAGATCAAGACAAACACCCTCGTCACGAGCGGACTCTCTGGTGCCAAGGAAACAAACACCCTCGTCTCGAGTGTGGACTCTCTGGTGCAACTGATCAACCCTCATCCCGAGTGTGGACTCTCTGGTTGAGGAAAACGAAAACAAGGATTTAGCAGTTCAACTACACGTACTTGTTCTATGACACGACTCAAGCAAGATACTAGTGAGATAAGGTATGACTCAATCAAGACACAGTCAAGTCCAGTATAACTACACTGTCAAGTCAAGCAAGACCATAAACTGGTGAACACGGTATGTAGAAACTAGAAAATCAAGTCAACTAGAAAGCTAATAAATCATATAAAATCTATAACAAATAGAGTATCTATGATAATACAATAATAACATGAAAACTATAAACATAAAATTAAACTGTAAAGGAAGGCAAGGTATCTTGCATGGTGGTAGCACGAAGATCCACAAAATGTCATCAACTGATAAGCCATAAAATCCACATCATCACAATTATCTCCGAAAGCTAAAACAGACATTGCCAAATTCTCAAAATAGTCAAATTAGCTAGGATTGCCTGTCCTTAAGTCCAATTCTGGATACAGGAGCAAAAACGGTAATTTTGGGCCAAAACGGTGTCCGC
This sequence comes from Iris pallida, assembly GCA_029216955.1. Classification (NCBI taxonomy): domain Eukaryota; kingdom Viridiplantae; phylum Streptophyta; class Magnoliopsida; order Asparagales; family Iridaceae; genus Iris; species Iris pallida. The sequence continues at coordinate 32,706 of JANAVB010021035.1, read as the reverse complement.
CATTGGACCCGCTTGGCACCGAAAAGTGTACCAGACTCAATGGTCTCTAAAGTCATCAAACTATATGTCTATGTATCTGGTTTGATGATACGAACCCAACGGTATGTCCAATTGTGGATTCCGTTGGGCCGTGCACAAAATCGCCCGTTGAATCGGATCGTAGGGTCCACGAAACGGCGATCCGATCAACTGTCTCAGAATCGGACCAAACTTGGCATACAAGACCAGGAAATGATACGATCCTGATGGCGTAGGTTTCGTCTCGATCTGACGAACGTGCACAAAGTAATTAGAAAATTTGCACAGGGATCGATACGGTAAATTTTGACGAATACGCGTCAAATTTGTCGTGCACACGCGACCAATTTGAATTCCGTCAAAGCCCACACGTCCGCGAAGTCGATACGCACCTTTCGTTGCTTTCGGTTCGCGACCACGTCGTCCGGATTGGCGGGACGCACGTCGTATCGAAGGTTTTCATGATTTTGAAAACAGATTTTTGCTAAACTTTAGAATCGAATAACTTTGAACCTACTCAATGAAATCAGGATCTATAAAAAGTGTTCTGCTCTCGTATATGTTTTCTATAAGGCTATTCAATTAGATTCCTAATTTTGTTACTGGTTCAACCGAAAATAGCCTTCCTATTCAGTATCCTCGCACTCAAAACAGGGCATATTCGATACTGATTTTCGTCGAGATTCGACTCAATTTCCATAAGGTTTTGATCATCTAGGTTTTAAACAAATTGAAGGGAGGTCAAGTCGGATATGTTGTGTGCATACCTGAATGACTAGATCGAAGAATGATCGAGGGATCCAACGAGAAATTTGTTACGAAGTCAGCCCGATGCATAGCCGCTACTGCTGCTTTGCTCTGTTTCTGTCGTGCGAAGGCGTCCGACCGGTGGCCCATGGCGGCGCATGGCGGTGGCGCGCACGGGGTCGGAGTGGTTGCCCAACCAGCAGGGGTGGCGTGGGTGATCGTTTAGGGTTTCTCACGCACTTCTCCTTTGGTATATATATCCTGTAGTCGGCCTAGTGTTGGGGTCGGGTTCATATGTTAGGGGGGCTGAGTTGTTATTGGGTCGGGTTCGTGATGGGTTTGCTGCTTGTTTGCTGCGGGAATTAATGGTAGCCGAGATGGGTTGGGCTGGGCTATTTAGTTTTTGTTTTTGTTTTTATTTGTTTTATTTATTTCTTTTATTCTCTAAAGCTTCTTATATATATATATATATATATATATATATATATATATATATATATATATATATAAAATATATATATATATATATATATATATATAGATATATATATATATATATATATATATATATATATATAACACGTTCACGTATATATACAAACACGTATACTTCGATATACATACACCCAAAACAAAGATATTTATATACACTTCCAAATAAAATAAAAATGCTATAACACTTCTAGAATATTTACATCAAACTATTATCATTGTATATATATATATACACATCCATAAAAAAAAAAAATATATATATATATATATATATTATATATATATATATCTATATATATATATATATATATATATATATATATATATATTTCGAGTGTAAGGCTTCAACATAAAATATGTACCTATAAATAATATTTATTTATCCATAACAGAAAATGACTCATAATAAATCTATTTCCTATATATATATATATATATATATATATATATATATATATATATATATATATATATATATATATATATATTATATATAATATCATATATACAATATCACTTAATTATACCCAAAGGATTTAAACATATCCTTGGCACTATTCATAACAAATAAAGCCTACTAATAATATCAATAAAATAAATATATTACTATACATAATACATATAAAGGTAAATATATTTACTAACTTTTCTAATAATAATGAAAACATTTATACAATTATTAAATAGGCACCATACATCATATTACACATTTATATAGTTTAATACCCTAAATTGCACAAGGATAATGTAAAGGAAATAGTTATCATATTTCCAAGAATAAATATTCAATCAAAATAACTGAATCTTGATATTATATATATATAACAATTATTCTAGAAAAATATTTATTAGACACATAAACAAGGTAGAAGATACACTCAAAGTTTATCGTCATGGACGTCTTAGGACTCACTATAAGCCTACACGGGCTGGGCTCGGTTCGGGCCCAGTCCGGACTAGTGGGTACAACCGGGTCTTCTACAAGTCAATAATTACTAATAATAAATAATTAAACTATTTATAATGGTCATGTCACAACTAGCCTGATTTTCCGTTAGAACACACCTATGGCTCGGTCTTCCCTACCATAGCTAAAACACTAGTCAAGTCACACAGCTACACTATCTGCCATGATTCCTAGTCGTCTGGTACTTCAAAACTCAATCATGGCTAAAGTCATCCACCGTAATAATTAACTAAATACTTATTTATAAAAAAACCAAAATTAAAAAAATCACCATTTAAATCAAATAAATAATTAAAAAATATTTCAAAAATTTTCGGGAAGGGGAGCTACAAATCTACCCACCTAATAATAATTCGTCCTCGAAATTCTAATTCATACTATTCCTTAAAATTTAAAAAGAAGGTCCACCTTAACCTTGATCTCCTTAAATTTTTAATTCCTCAAAAATAGTTTATATCCTTCTCTTAGCCATCTATAATTATGAAACCTCGAGGACTTCTACCCACCTTTGGTCACACTACTCCTCAAAACACGGTTACTAAAATCTTATAATCTCCTAACTAGTTGCTACAATTCTACCAACAGATATCTAGGGCGTATGGCATCTATAATCTCTCATATCTATAAACAACCAAATATTCAATAGTCAAACAATATATCTATAACTTAAGAACTTCTGATAAATCCTTGACAGCACGATCGTTCGTCCCCTCGAAATAGAAGGAGACGAAAATCACAGGTACGAAAAACAAGAAAGTATAATCGAGAGCAAATATAGAGTTTTCAAGGACGTAGAGAATTTCTAAGAGAATTTTCAAGGCAGTATGGATTGAGATTTCTAAGGTTTAGTCATGGTCGCAGGCTCGTACCAGTACAGTTACGTAACCGGTACGATATGCTCTGACCTGCATGGGCCACCAAAGGGGCAAAAAGGCAGATAGTGGTAGAGACAAGAGCAGAGGGAAGTCCAAGGGTCGGTACGAGGACTCGGAGTGTTACCATTGTGGCAAGAAGGGCCATATCAAGCGAAACTGTTTCGCTTGGAAGAGAGAGAAGAAGGGATAAGGAAAAGTAAGATGAAAACACTACAGTGGCGGCCGTGATACATGGAGGCGATGTGATCGTCGTAGGTGATGAGGTTATCACAAACCACGCCTGCGATGACAATTCTTGGCTGGTGGACTCAGGGGCTTCAGCGCACGTATCTCATAACATGGCACTATTTGTCACTTACACGACAGACGACTATGGAGTGTTGAAGATGGGCAATGGAGATGTGTCGAAAGCGGTTTCATTGGAGATGTACATTTGAGGACGAAGACGGGTGCAGTTTTTGTTCTCAAAGTTGTTCGTCATGTCCCTGATATCCGTTTCAACCTGGTGTCGGTTGGAAGATTGGATGACAAGGGATTCTTCAGTCTCTTCGGGAATAGTCAGAAGAATTCCAGAGGTTCGATGGTGATTGCCAGAGGAAGCAAGAAGTCGGTCTCTACTATATAGAGGGGAGCACACAGGGGACATAAGAGGTGAACAAAGTCAGTGATGCGTCTACCGAGTTGTGGCACAGACGGTTCGGCCATATCAGCGAGAAGGGGATGAGCTACTTGGTGAACAAGAAGGTGATTCCAGGGTTCAAGTCTACAAAGTTGGAGAAATGCACGCACGCTTAGCTGGGAAGCAAAATAGGGTGTCTTTTCAAAGTCACCCAAGTTCAAGGATACGAAGTTGCTCGAGTTGATTCACTCGGATGTCTGCGGTGCTTTGAAGGTAAAATCTATTGGTGGTGCTTCTTACTTTGTAACTTTTATTAAACTTTTATTGATGACTGTTCCAGGAAGGTTTGGGTCTATGCCTTAAAGACCAAGGATCAGGTGTTGCCCACTTTCAAAGAGTTTTAGGCCTCTGTTAAAAGAGAGACGGGCAAGATGTAATTATGTGTTCGGTCGACAACGGCGGCAAATACATTGGTCCCTTTGATGCGTATTGCAGAGAGCAAGGGATACGACACCAGAAGACTCCGCCCAAGACACCTTAGCTCAATGGTGTAGCAGAACGCATGAACAGGACACTGATGGAGAGGGTGCAATTTATTGTCAGAAACAAATTTGCCAGGCAGTTATTGGGGTGAGGCGCTTCTCACAGCTGCTTATGTTATTAATTTATCTCCTAGTACTCCTTTGCAGGATGATGTGCCTGACAAAGTATGGTACAATAAAGAACCGTCATACAGTCACCTACGAGTGTTGGTTGTAAGGCCTTCGTGTATGTACCGAAGGACGAGAGGTCCAAACTTGAGCCGAAGATGAGGCGATGTGTCTTTGTCGGCTACGGTCGGGACGAGTTTGGCTATAGAATCTATGACCCAGTAGGAAAAAAGATCTACAGAAGCAGGGATGTGGTATTCGTCGAGGATCAGACCATGACCAACACTCAGGTTTTCGAGATGCCTTCTGAGGCTGAGGAATTGCCGAAGTTAGATTTATTCGCTTCGAGCAGTTTCTAATAGACATCGCAGAGGATCCAGTTATGGGGGAGCCAGTGCATGGAGTTGCTCCCAACCTTAATCGTCAGCCTGCTGATGGTGGTCAGGGTGTCCCTCAAGAGGATGAGCATACCGGAGAGGCAGTTTCTGAAGGGGATGGGACTGTTGGTATACAGCCAGCACCAGTAGCTCCATTGAGAAGGAGCGACAGAGATCGTCGACCATCGACGAGATACTCACCAGGCGAGTATGTGCTACTGACTGACGGAGGAGAGCCCGAAAGCTTTAGAGAGGCTATGGAAGACGAGCACAACCAGGTATGGATGCAGGCTATGCAGGAGGAGATGAGTTCCTTACACGCTAATTCAACTTATGAGCTGGTGCGGTTGCTAAAGGGCCAGAAGGCTTTGAAGAATCGATGGGTATTTAAAGTGAAGCAGACGGATGATGCTACTCGCCCTCGATACAAAGTGAGGCTGGTAGTTAAAGGCTAAGGTCAGCGAAAAGGCGTGGATTATGATGAGATCTTTTTGCCAGTCGTCAAGCAGTCGTCTATTCGGGTGGTGTTAGCATTGGCAGCCAGTTTTGACTTGGCGGTCGAACAGATGGACGTGAAAACAGCATTCCTCCATGGTGATCTTGAGGAGGAGTTACATGGAGTAGCCAGAGGGGTTATGTGAGAAGGGCAAGTCATATTTGGTCTGCCGGTTAAGGAAGAGCTCGTATGGTCGAACACTACAAAAAAAGTGACCTTTGGGGACAACAAAAAACTGTCTTAAAAACTGCAATTACCGTCCCAAAAAATATTTGGGACGACCTTTGGGACGGGAATGGACGGTCCTATTACGGTGGCGTGGCGAAACTTTAGGAACGGATATTGCCGTCTTAATTACTGTTAAAGGACGGTTAGACAAAACGTCTCAAAAGTTTTCAAATTTATGCTTTTGTGTGACGGTTTATTAATTTTTCCCAAAAATAAGTTTTTGTAATAGATATGTTTCGTCCTAATAAATAAGGGACGAAATTTTAAAAATCCCAAAAAATATAACTTTTGTTACAGTACTATAATCGTCCGAAAAACTTAACAATTGTTTAAATTATTATGGAATTACTAATTTCTTGTTTATATAAATATATAATTGAATTTATATACAACAAAAATTCATAGAGAACTATTTTATTTAATCGCAAATACATATGGTAGCCGCAACATTAATAAAGCGTAGCCGCAACATTAACAAAGCGATTTCTATAAAACATATTTAAAGGTAATATCCCATTGTTCACAAAATGAAATACGTCTTACATCACTTCGAGTGTTCTCCCATCAAGTTTTACATCATTAAGCATTCACTTAATTTACAAAATAAAATCTACAACTTTTACACAAGTCCAAAACATATTTGATTTTCCAAAGTGGCATCTCCCATCATTTGCAAAATAGGTACAAAAAGTATTGGAAGGACCTACAAATAGAAGTAAACAAATCAGCCTCATAAAAAACAACCTCCAGATAATGAATTCTACACTTGATCTAGCACAATACAACAATCACCCCTAGTTACAGGCATGATAGCATGCTTTAGGTACTGCTATACAGTCTATACTAATAACCTCTTTGAAAAATAACAGTGGACAATATAACATCCCAATGTAGATTTTTTTTTATAAAATATGGTAAAGCTTTCAGAATTCAATAAAAAAAATAACAATGTCATTTAATCCTAGACTACTGATAGCATGGTCTTAAATAACAATGTCATGACTGTTGGCCCATTGGTCATATGGTCAACCTGATTTTAATAATTGATCAAAACTCTGTCTGGATATACGAAGCTTGTTGGGACATCTCAGCTCCTTGGACATTAGCAAGATTGGATATTCACTTCGTTCAAGACTGAAGATCTGTTTGCCTACTTGAGTCTGTATTTCCTATGTAAGTAATTTTCTTTTTATTTGAGTCTAGGAATACATTATACACCGAGTCGTACTGGCAAATAGGCTATTCCCAAAAATGTTTTTAAAATGACCTATCAAATTGTTTACAAAAAGGTTTTCAAAAAGGTTTTCAAAAATCACCAAAACCTATTTTAAAAACCCTAACCTAACCCTGACAGAACTCGGCCAGAGTTCGGCCAGAGTTCGGTTGGTGGCCGTTTTGATTTTGAATTCTCTGGAACTTGGTCCTCCTGCAGTTGCGGATTTGACCGAGATTTGCTCATCGAGTTCTGCCCGAATTCTGCCGAATTCTGACAGAGTTCTCCCTTTGGAAATCCTATAAATAGAGAAGTATTTCGATCATTTCAATTCACTCATTCACTTTCAATCTTCTCTCTATCTAAAAAGCTTTCTACATTCCAAAGAGTTTTCTAGAGCTTTCATTTTCAGATCCCAAGCCAGTTACAATCCTCTAGTCGATTTGCCAGTGCGGTACGGTCTAGAAGTTTCTGAGAGATTGTAATCAGAAGGCTTGATTGAAGAATACCTCTTCACATTTGAAGTTGGACGAGTTCTTCGTATCAAAGCTCGCGTTGTAGAAGTTGCAAGGACTTCGTAAGAAAACTTACGATTTTTCCTATAGTGGATTCAAACTGGTAGCAAGAGTTCTACCGACTGGATTAGTCCTCAACAGAGGGATACCAGTATACATCGCTGTCTTTGCGTTTGCTTTCTGAACTCTGCCTTTACTTTTTCATTTGTGATTATATACTGTGATTGTGTTGCTAACTTTTTAATTAGCATTATTCCGCTGCCAACTCTATTCACCCCCCTCTAGAGTATTACGCTTTACTATATCGTTCCTACAATTGGTATCAAAGCGGGTGTTACAGGTAAAGCAAGGTATAAGTGCTATTATTTATTCATTATTTATTAGATCACAACACACATGGCTACTATGAAATTCACAAGTGAAGGTCAGGCCACAAACAGACCTCCTCTGTTTGATGGTACTAACTACACTTATTGGAAAACACGGATGAGTTTCTTCTTAAAGTCTCTTGATTTTGACTTATGGGCTATTGTTCTTGATGGCTATCAGAAGCCACCTCGTATAAATGTCGAGGGTATTTTAGTTGAAAAACCCCAAAACAGTTATACAGAGGAAGAAAAAAAAGGCCAGTCTTGACGCACGTGCCATTAATGCTCTTTTTTGTGCCTTAGACAGAACAGAATTTAACAGGGTATCTATGCTCAACGGCAAATGGTGTATGGAAGCTTCTCGAAGTTACACATGAAGGCACGACTCAAGTCAAGGAGTCAAAAGTCAGCAGTCTTACTCAAGAGTACGAGGCGTTCAAAATGAAGCCAAATGAAACAGTCACACAAATGTTCGAGAGGTTCTTGGATATTGTAAACCCTTTGTCCTCCTTAGGCAAAGAACATAACCACGAAAAGATTCGCAAACTCCTGCGAGCTCTCACCAAGAACTGGATTCCGAAGGCTACAGCTATCATTGAAGGAAACGACCTCACCACAATGTCACTTGAAGTACTCATGGGTAAGCTACTCACTCATGAACTGGATCTACAAGATTTTGAAGAGCCTGCACCAAAGAAGAAGACTATCGCCCTCAAGGCTCAGCACAGAAAAGCTGCTGAAGATGACTCAGACAGCAGTAGATCTGACGCTGAAGATCAAGCTCTCCTAGCAAGGAAGTTCAAAAGATTCATGAGACATGAGAAGAGAGTCAAAGAGAACAACAGCAACAACTGGTACCAAGAAGATGCTGTCTGCTATGGCTGCAAGAAGAAGGGACATATGAAGAAGGACTGTCCCATCAACTCATCATCGAGCAAGAAGAACAACAGGTATGAAAAAGGCAACCTGAAGAGATCAACATCCCAGAAATATGCCAACACCAGCATATGGCATGAGAGTGAAGCTAGCGACTCAGAAGATAAACATTCAGAGGACGCTGCAAACATCTGCTTCATGGCAATCGATCAGGTACCTACTGAAACATATGATGACTTTACCTTTGAGCAATTAGGAGATGCCTTCAGTGACCTGATGCTTGACTACAGGAAACTGCATAGTAAATATCAGACCGCTAAGAAGGTACTCAAAGAGTACAAAGGAGAAATAGGAAGACTTACCGACCTAATAGCTGAGGTTAGAACTAGTGTTAGTGAGTCTGGTGAGCTTTCCTCTATAAAGCTCTTATTACACGAGACTAAACAGTCATCCGAAGAGAAAGATAAGATTATAGACCAATTGAGAGAAGATCTTTCAAAAGAAAAGAAAAGTCTTCAATCTGCACAAATCAGAATGGAATCACTCACTTCTGATTATACTAAGTTATATGACACTTCCAAAAGGTTAGAAATTAGGTTAGGAAAACAGCCTGAGCCTGCTGCTTCCTATCCTAACACGTGTCACTTACCGAAAATTCGGAACATTCCCAAGCCAAACACTGTCAGACCAAACCATATAAAACCTTTACCCCAAAAGGTTAAGCCCAAACATGATCATAGGTATGCATTCTATACTAGAAAACCTAAACCTACCAACCATGCACATCACTCTGCTTTCAACACTCAACATGCACAATGTCATTATTGTGGCCTCATTGGTCATATTTCATCTGTATGTAGAATGAGAAAGCTAGTTGATTTAAATGTTTATGCTTGGATACCTAAAGCTAACAATTCAGGACCCTACAAGAAATGGGTACCAAGAGTTTCATCTGCAAACTGTTTTGTAGGTGGAACACCCTTCATATGCTAGAAGCAAATGGATCCTCGACAGCGGTTGCTCACGGCATATGACCGATGACGCTACTCTATTTGCAACACTGTCGAAGAAGAAGAAGGAAGGTTATGTTTCCTTCGGTAATAATTTGAAAGGGTATATTATTGGTATCGGTGATGTTGGTAAATCTTCCTATCCCGTGATTAAAGATGTCTGTCTGGTTACCGAGTTGAAACATAATCTGCTCAGCATAAGTCATCTAGCTGATCATGGTTATGGTATCAACTTTGGCAAAGACAAATGTACTATAGTTGATAGCTCAACTGGTAGTACTATCTTTGAAGGAATCAGGGAAGACAATATATATGTTTTCTATCTATTGGAAGAAGCTAACATTTCAGGTAGATGCTTAATGGCCAAAAGTGATGAGAGTCATTTATGGCATATGAGACTCGGTCATACAAACATGGATACAATTTCAAGATTATCCACAAAGAAGTTAGTACACGGTTTACCGGACATAACATTCAAGAAGGATTCGGTATGCAGCCAATGCGAAAAGAACAAGGCTACCAGATCCACATTCAAGTCTGTAAACGCAGTATGTACTACTAGACCTCTACAATTGCTACACATGGATTTATTCGGTCCTAGCAGAGTTGCTAGCCTCGGAGGTAAATTATATGCATTTGTAATTGTAGATGATTTTTCTAGATACACGTGGGTATATTTCTTGACACGCAAGAATGACGCATTATCCGAATTTGTCGCCTTTTGCAAGAAAGTACAGAATGAAAAAGGTTACATGATCACTCGTATTAGAAGCGATCATGGAGGCGAATTCGAGAATGCTGATTTCGAGCAATTTTGTGACACATACGGTTTTATACACGAGTTCTCCTGCCCTAGAACTCCACAACAAAATGGAGTTATGGAACGTAAGAACAGAACTCTAACCGAAATGGCCAGAGTAATGTTAAATTAATTTAGCCTACCCAAATACTTCTGGGCTGAAGCTGTCAATACAGCTTGCTTTGTGCTCAATAGAGTTCTAATTCGACCCAAATCGAAGAAGACTCCATTTGAGTTATGGTTTGATAGAATTCCTTCAGTTTCATATTTTAAGATATTTGGCTGTAAGTGCTTTATTCTTAATACTAAAGACAATTTGGGAAAGTTTGACGAAAAGGCCGATGAAGGTATATTTTTAGGTTATGCGGCCAAGAGCAAAGGATATAGAGTCTTCAACAAACGTACCATGATCATCGAAGAGTCAATCAACGTCACTTTTGATGAAATGAACCAAATGACACTCGATGACAGTGATGAAGATCTGCCTACATCAAGCTCAACATCAGCTGAACCTGAACCAAGCTCTGCACAAGCTGAACCCCCTAGAGGAGATCCAGGAACCAGCTACCTACAGAGTCTACCGAAAAGGTTAAAATTCACAGCTGATCATCCACAAGATTTGGTAATTGGTGACATTACCAAAGGAGTAAGCACTCGATCATCCAGTAGAGATATTTTCTAGTGTTGCATTTATTTCACAGCTAGAACCTAAATCTATTGATGAAGCATGTAGTGATAGTTTCTGGATAGATACCATGCAAGAGAAATTGAACCAATTCGAACGGAATCAAGTTTGGGAACTTGTTCCCAGCCTATTGATCATCCGATCATTGGCACCCGTTGGGTATTCCGAAACAAACTGAATGAGGATGGTTTAGTAACTCGTAACAAGGCTCGACTCGTAGCTCAAGGGTACAATCAAGAAGAGGGTATCGACTACGATGAGACTTATGCCCCAGTTGTAAGATTAGAATCCATTCGTATATTATGTGCATTTGCATGTTTTCATGATTTCAAACTTTTTCAAATGGATGTAAAAAGTGCTTTTCTAAATGGATTTATAAAGAAGAAGTTTTTGTAGCACAACCTCCGGGTTTCACGGATTTCAAAAATCCTGACCATGTTTTCAAGTTGAAGAAAGCCTTATACGGTTTGAAACAAGCCCCTCGTGCTTGGTATGATCGTCTAAGCTCTTTTCTACTTGACAACGGTTTTACAAAAGGAAAGGTTGACACTACACTTTTTATTAAATCTTTTAATGGCAAGCTGCTTTTAATTCAGATCTATGTTGATGATATCATATTTGGATCCACTGATGAATCTTTTGTCAAGAATTCTCTAAGTGTATACAGAATGAGTTTGAGATGAGCATGATGGGAGAGCTGAAATTCTTTCTCGGATTGCAAATCAAACAAACCGACAATGGGACGTTCATTAATCAAGCCAAGTACACAAAAGATTTGCTAAAGAAGTTTGATCTGGACAATGTCAAACCTATTGGCACTCCGATGGCAACTTCAACAAAGCTTGATTTTGACGAACAAGGCAAGCCAGTCGACACACGTAAGTATCGAGGTATGATTGGTAGTTTACTTTACTTAACTGCTAGTCGTCCAGATATAATATTTAGTGTTTACTTGTGCACGTTTTCAAGCTAACCCAAAGGAATCACATCTGTCCGCAGTTAAGCGTATCTTCCGATACCTTAAAGGCACTTCTTCTGTCGGCTTGTGGTATCCCAAATCCAAATCCTTTGACCTTATTGGTTATTCGGATGCAGATTTTGCTGGATGCAAGGTTGACAGAAAAAGTACTAGCGGTACATGTCATTTCTTAGGCAAGGCTCTAGTCTCTTGGTTTAGTAAAAGCAAAATTCTGTAGCCTTATCAACACAGAGGCTGAGTACATCGCCGCAGGACGTTGTTGTGCTCAGATTTTGTGGATGAAACAAACCTTAGAAGACTTTGATTTATTTTACACACATATTCCCATTTTCTGTGATAACACTAGCACCATTAATTTGACTAAGAATCCTGTATGTCACTCTCGTACTAAACATATCGAGATTCGGCATCATTTTCTTAGAGATCATCATCAAAATGGAGATATAAACCTTGTATACATAGATACTGATAATCAACTAGCTGACATCTTCACTAAACCTCTAGCGGAAGATCGCTTCAATTATTGTCGAGAATTAAGAATTTTGGACGTCAATAATATTAATTGATTTTATTTATATTTTATCATTATGCAAAAACTGTGTTAGAGACAAGCTAATAAAGAGTCTGTCTGTCACCACAACTACGGTTGAAGCGAAGCGGTATTTAAGAGTTCCCCGGTGAACCTCCGCCAGCTGGGACAGTACTCCTACAGCAAATCTGAGACAGCTACTGTGTAACGATATTCAACTCATTAAATATTATTAATTATATTATTTGAAAGCTAAAATAACTAATCTTTGAATTAAATATTTGAAACGAGTCAATGAAAAAGAAGTAGCTAAATCAACTTGAAAGAACCCTAGGCGAATTCGGCCAGAACTCTGACCGAATTCGGCCCGAGTTCGGTTGAGGGTATCTGCGTATATATCCAGAACCCGAGAGCTCCTTCTCTTCCATTGCTTCCATATTTCCAACCAGCAGCTACAGCCGCCCGAAAATCCTCCAAACCCTAGGTATTCACCAACCCATTGCTCCCTATCTACTTGGTGAAATCCTTCCAAACTTTGGAATCGTGCGGAGATCATCCTTCTTTACAACATATCCAATTTTTGTGAGGTATAACTCTCTCCTTCTCCACTTTCAAATTTGTGCTTATTTATTTCAATGGCACCTAGATTTAATCCGTCTAAGAGGAAGAAGACTACTCCTAGTGAGGAAGGGTCCTCTTCGAATCCTCACACGGATTCTTTGTTTTCGCCAGTCCAAAAGAGCGACGGTGCTTTCGATGGGTTTTTCTTTCAAACCCTCGATCAAGCTTTATTATGGTACGGTGACTTTTCCACCCGATCCATATGCAGTGGCACTCCGGTTAAATGGACGATATTCCTGACCATCGTCACTTATTTGAGGCATTAGGGTTACATTTGCTTGTTAAACTGTGCTTCCCAATTGCTACTAATGCCATTAGATTGTTCTATTGCAATCTCGTAGTTAACACTTTTGACGTGAGCACACATGTTGGAGGCATAGATATTGAGTTCAATGATGTCCTCCTAGCGAAGATTCTTGGGATTCCCAATGAAGGTGAACCGCTAGTTGATATCACGGAATTCGAGTTCCCCGACGGCACTACACTCACGAGTTTCAAAACGGAACTTTGTACACCTGACAGAGTACGTTCTGGAAAGTTTAAGGCTAACAACCTTAACTTGTTCAACTACGAATTGCATCGCATCATCTACTCTACTCTACTTCCTAAATCTACTTCCAAGGATGATGTGACTTCGCTTGAGCTGTCCGCTATGTATCATCTTATCAAGGGGATTCCTTTTTCCGTCCCCAAGACTATTATTCAGATGATGGGACGTTGTCGTGCAAGAGATCGAAATCTCTCTTACGCGATGATTCTCCCTCGTATCTTTTAGCGCTTCGACATCGATCTATCGACTTGTACTCAGGACTCTGAGCCCAAGTTACTCCAGCTTTCTCTCGTCGCAGCCGGACTGCTTCACTCCACCTCCTGCTCCTCCTACTGCACCATCTCCACCACATCAGCCGTATGCCATGACTTTTGAGGGCATACATCAGCACCTATCTGCTTTGCACGTCTCGATGACCATGGCTCGCGAGCGTAAGTTCCGCAATGTCACCCGTTATCAGGCGATGGCAAACTCCTTGGCCGATCTGCGTTTTGCACAGACTGGTCACTCTGCCGCTTCCATTCCTCGAGATCCAGCTTTTTCGGGTTACCGCTGTAAGGATGAGGCTGTCCATGCCTACTTCCAGCCCGGTAACGCCTATGATTGGTATCGTGCTCCTTGAGATTATGTTGGCGAGTTCTATGCTGGCGCCCCTACTCATCCTACTGGCGCTGGTACTTCTGGTGCTGGTACTTCCGGTCATGCTGGCCGTGCTGATGATATTGATGAGGATAGTGATGATGAGATATGATCTGATTACTAGTGACATTCTACTGTATACTTGGAAATGCTCCGACATTCCAAGTTTTTATCATTTTTTTTTTATTAGTACTTTGTAGTTTGCTATCAGTATTTCTTTTATCTTCATGGACATGTTTTTGATATTTCATTTATGACATCTCAGTTTATTTCAGCATTTTGTTTAGCACTATCTCTTTTACTGCTTCTTCATTACAAACTGCCTGTGAAATAGCATGCCTGAGATTTCTTTTATGTTTTGAAGCAATACATGCCTGTGATGATAATTTGTAGCAACTTTACATGCCTGTGGTGATAATCTCTAAATTCTTATTTCTTTTATTTTCTCGCTATTTGTTACTTATGCATTCATTGCGGAGGAGTCTTCTGCATTTAATGCAGGGGAGCCTTCTCTTGTGCAATTATTTTGCTAAGTGACAAAGGGGAGAAAATTAAAATGATCTAACATTTTTTTTGAGTTATATACAGGTTATGAACAATTTGTACTTTTTGATATTTTTTTTGAACACGCTTGAACTAGCTTCATGTTATATCATTCATAGTTTGTCAATTATCAAAATGGGGGAGATTGTTGGCCCATTGGTCATATGGTCAACCTGATTTTAATAATTGATCAAAACTCTGTCTGGATATATGAAGCTTGTTGGGACATCTCAGCTCCTTGGACATTAGCAAGATTGGATATTCACTTCGTTCAAGACTGAAGATCTGTTTGCCTACTTGAGTCTGTATTTCCTATGCAATGTAATTTTCTTTTTATTTGAGTCTAGGAATACATTGTACACCGAGTCGTACTGGCAAATAGGCTATTCCCAAAAATGTTTTTAAAATGACCTATCAAATTGTTTACAAAAAGGTTTTCAAAAAGGTTTTCAAAAATCACCAAAACCTATTTTAAAAACCCTAACCTAACCCTGACAGAACTCAGCCAGAGTTCGGCCAGAGTTCGGCCAGAGTTCGGTTGGTGGCCGTTTTGATTTTGAATTCTCTGGAACTTGGTCCTCCTGCAGTTGCGGATTTGACCGAGATTTGCTCATCGAGTTCTGCCCGAATTCTGCCCGAATTCTGACAGAGTTCTCCCTTTGGAAATCCTATAAATAGAGAAGTATTTCGATCATTTCAATTCACTCATTCACTTTCAATCTTCTCTCTATCTAAAAAGCTTTCTGCCTTCCAAAGAGTTTTCTAGAGCTTTCATTTTCAGATCCCAAGCCAGTTACAATCCTCTAGTCGATTTGCCAGTGCGGTACGGTCTAGAAGTTTCTGAGAGATTGTAATCAGAAGGCTTGATTGAAGAATACCTCTTCACATTTGAAGTTGGACGAGTTTTTCGTATCAAAGCTCGCGTTGTAGAAGTTGCAAGGACTTCGTAAGAAAACTTGCAGTTTTTCCTATAGTGGATTCAAACTGGTAGCAAGAGTTCTACCGACTGGATTAGTCCTCAACAGAGGGATACCAGTATACATCGCTGTCTTTGCGTTTGCTTTCTGAACTCTGCCTTTACTTTATTTTCATTTGTGATTATATACTGTGATTGTGTTGCTAACTTTTTTAATTAGCATTATTCCGCTGCCAACTCTATTCACCCCCCCTCTAGAGTATTACGCTTTACTATATCGTTCCTACAATGACAAATGTATATGGATTGAACACATCAAATTATGTACATAATGGGTGGTAATTCTATAGAAAATGGCTTGTGCACTCCTGTTGTTGCTTGTTTGTATGAAAAAAAAGCCATTTGGTATGTATGTATGCTTTGTTACCAGTGTAAGATAATTTGAACATGAATTTGTATCATGTTTGCATGGAAAAGAAGTTATTTGGAAGTCTGAATACAAATAAGTTTGAAAAAATCAGAAGATGTTATTAACAATGTTCAAAATATCGGTATGGGAATCGGTATCGGACCATTCCTATGAGTATCGGGATCGGCCGATACTTTAAACCATGGTTATTATTTCCAGCCCACTTTACTTTCACAGAACTGGGGGATCAAAATGATGCCATTGTGTCACAATCTTTGTCCTATCAGTTTGTTCTGGGACAATATTACAGTTTGCCAATCCCAAACCACCAAACTTGATTTCCCTACTACCTAAAATCAACAAAGAATAACAAAAGATGGTTCACCAACAATGTACATTGGGTTCAGAAATCAAGAAATAAGAGTTAAGGCAGTTATTTGAATCAACCATGTGATGTTCAGTAATTAGAAAATTGATTTGGGGGTTTGGGTAGTTCTTTGTCCAACCTTGGTCCAGCTAGGTAGATGGGTTTCAGATTTTGTAGAGGCATACTAGTGTAGAGAGATTTAGCAGTAAGGAATATAGGCTCCTACATATAGTTTAGCATATAATTAGTAGGCAAACAGGTACCCCATGCTATCCCCTGTTGTGCACAGGCCTATGCTGCACATGTGCAGGGATCTGCACAGCAAAATATTGGCAGTAGTTCCTGTGTACAGGAACAACACATGTGCATGTATTCACATACAAATCCCTCTCCTCACTGCTGGACATTAGTCCCAGTTTACCTTCCCTTGCTCACATACACTCAAATACACACATGCAACACACCACTTATAACACACTCTTAGCTACACTACACTGTTAATACTGTCACATATTTTAATACACTAGATAGCACCGACTACTTTAAAATAGTGATGGAGAGACAAACAAGAAACAATAGGACAAGCACTCTGTTCTTAGGATAACATTACATACCAGTGATAGTAATGAAACCTTCAACCATTGACAAACCGATCCACATCCATGGCTGCCAGCAGCATTGGCTACCTGGAAACACATGAATAAGCCAGAAATATGGTTAGTTATAAGTAATTGGGACCTCAGACTCATGGAAAATTAATTTGCGATAGAGACTTAACAATAACAATCACTTGCTTGAAAAGTAATAGGCTATAACTTTTACTTAAGTATATCACGAAGGCGGAAAGCATCCACGAACATGCTTGCAACTTGTGCTTTGAGCTCAGTGCTAAGCTCACTCTTCATCCTCTCGAGCTCTTCCTTATGTCGAGCCTCTTGCTCAAGACGCTCAGCTTTAAGATCATTTTTCATTATCTCAACCTCTTTTGTATGTCGAGCCTCTTGCTCATCACGCTCTCTTCTTAACGCCTCAGTCTCTTCTCATTTTCTCCGCGTAGTTGCTCAATTTCAACATTCGTTATTGTTCTATCTAAGATGTTGAAGATTTACCACCTTTTCTTATACCCACTCCTCGGCCTAAAACTCGTCCGTGCCTATCTTGTCCAATCACTTCCGTGTAAACCTTATTCAATTGCTCCTCGTTGTCTCGTTCTTCCATGGGTAGCTCTTCAATCTGCCTTTCTAACATTTTCTATAACATGCAAGAGATGTGTTACTTTTTGCTAATTTATAATTGACATTAAACCAAATATTTAGTATGACATATATTAAACCTCGGTACCAGCCGCTCCGTCTTCTTCATTCTGCCACCTTTGCCTCGAGTAGCTCTCCACATATTGACAAGGTCGACAAGCTTGTTTTCCAACCTCCTTTGAAGTGTTTGTACATGTTCCAAACATAAAAGTAAAACATTATACACTATCAACTAGAAAGACATGCTCTTTATAAAAAAAACAACAACAAACCTTTCTCTTTATCTCTGGAAATGATCTTCTTCCTGTTCTAGGGAGGGCACAAAGTTTTCTCGATTACCTTTGTTTGTCTCCGAAACTTTCTAAAAATTAATGAATATTATAACTAAACTGAAATTAGCTGTTCACTACTAGTATAAATATTGATCAAGCTATTTGCTAGTTGAGTCATACCTTTGTCTCATCCAAACTCCAATATGCCACTAGCGTTGGCCATTGACTGGGCTCCACCCGGGGTGGCACTTTTTGTAAACGCTCTGCATTGGTCTCGAATTTTTGATAGAAGTCCTTCTTCACGCGGTGCTTGAAGGCTCTCCAAGAAACTCCCATCTTTCTAAAACAAATATCTTTAAAGCCATCAGAAGCATTTGTGTTTTCCTAAGAAAAAAAACAGTTAATAGTGACCCAAAAATAAAATAAAATTGAATATTTGAACCCTAGGAATACACGGTAGAAAGAGACAAAGAGAAGGAGTTACGTTCACCGATAACCAGATCATTTCGAGAGTATCCTTATCGGCCTTGGGCCAAGATAGCATTGTTAATGGGAACAGTTCGCCATTTCGTGCAAGGTTACCAAGATGAGACATCAAATAGTGTGCATTTTCTCCAACCGGTTGACAATCTTCATCCCACTCTATAATTTTTCTTACTCCGCTATCCCAGTCTTTTATGGCTTGGCAGGTCCTCTACCTTGCCTAGCGGAAGCATAACTCCCCGTAGTACCTAATAAGAACACAAGGGAAAGACTCTTCATAATTGTAAAACGCTGGACATGAGTGAGGAGTGTTAGTTAGTGGGTGTGTACAGAGTGTAATGTATATATAATCATGAGTGCAAAATCATGAGTGAGGAGTATTAGTGGTTGTGTAAATGAGTGAGGAGTATTAGTGTACAGAGTGTATTGCTTTTACAGTAGACAACTCCCCATAGTACCATCAGAAACTTGTTGTGTCTTTGAACAACAATAACAAAAAGCAGAGCTGTATACAAGTCAGAAACTTGTTGTGTCTTTTGACAACTCCCCACAGACATCGAAACAAATAAGAATACAAAAACGAGTACTGATACAGTAAAGGCACAACATGGTATAATCTTATAGGTACATGTATACATGTCTACAAATGTACATATGTAGCAAAAATTAAGTGTAAAATGCATGCCTAGAGACACTCAGAAACTAGAAAGCAGAGAACCATATCTGACACATGCCTTTGTCAAGAAAGGATCATGCTACAGCCCCTACTTAGTTGTCTTGGTGCAACCTATTACAGCATTATACCCAAAGAGATTGAAGAAAAAGATAAACATCATACTTGTTGTATCTTTGAACAACAAACTTGCTTTAGAGACTCAAATAGGCTTGAACTTTCTTTATACGTAAGCCCAGCTGATGCAAGATTATACCTAGACTAACTAAATACCTAGATAGGCATGCTAAATGTTTTTAATTATGTTGATGCTACATTATAGCATAGAATTGATATGTTGAGTGCGAGAGTTGGCGAATACTTACCCTTCGGTGTTATTATCTACCGGCTCATCTTCGCTCTCCTCAAAGCACCGAGATGCTGATCCAGGGCTGCCCAAGATATCCTCCATAAAAGAAGGTTCTAATTGAGGATCCAATGTCCTCTTCCCCTTTGCTACAACATCCTCCATATTCTGGAGAATGCGAGATGATTTACGCGTAGGACCATTGTATACAATCTGGAAATGCATAACACATATAGTAATAGCATCACTCTAACAAGTTAGTGAATAAAATAATTAATGATCAAATTATTTACCTTTTTCATTTTAGCACCAATAGATTCTTCATTCATATTTTACCATCATCCAACTCATGGGCAACACGAGACGACTTACGAGTAGGACCATTTGTAACCTGGAAGAGAATAAAAATAATAAATGATGACCGATGTTCCAATAGATTATTAAATTAAAAAAATAATTTATTACCCTTTTCACTCTAAGGACAGGAGGTTCATCATTAATGTTGCTACCTTCCCCGCTAAGAAAATCATCATTGTCGAGCACTCTTTGTTCATCATCTCTTTCAATTGTACTTCGTTTTTCCATCTTACTTGAACTTGTAGGAATATTCTTCTTGGGATTCATCACAATTTGAAGCTTCTTGCAATTTCAAAGCATCCATTTTCATTTTATTTCTAGCAATATTGTCCATTCTTTTCTTCTCATATTCTGTTACGGTCCCAGGCTTGATAAACAGTTTCTTAACATTTGATATTTTTTCCTTCTATGACCTGAAAATAAATGAGATAAAATCACCCAAATAAGTAAATTTGGTATTATTAGGCTAGAAACTAAGTGCATAATCAAATGGTATAAAGTTATACCAGTATTGGCTAGTTATACTTTTGTAAGGTTATACCTAGGTGTGAACAGCATGTAGATACACTACTAGCATGAAAAGTGTACACAAAAATAGATGTATTCTATACATAACGATGGCACATCAAGCAAAACTTAACCAAAAGTCTGGAATTCTATACACAGTATTTATAGCTATCAAATTAACTACCAGTGCACAACAAGTTAGCTTAGTGTATCAGATTTTGTGTGCAGTGTGTAGATCATTTAGTGTATCCGAAATATGAGGATGGCACATCAAACAAAACTTAACCAAAATCCTGGAATTCTATACACAGTATTTATAGCTATCAAATTAACTAGCAATAGTGTGAAGTATCAGAGTTATAGGATGAACATCAGCAGTATCAATGATCAAAGGGTGATAGTCAAGATTTGAGATCGGTCAATGAGTACCAGTTTGTATTTTGCAGAATTGAAATAGTTCACAGCCAATAATTAGAAGCAGGTGCAGTTATTTGAAGAACAAAAGTGCACAACAACTAGTTTAATATTTAAGAGTTTTGGTATTATTATGTTCATGAAGAACACAACAATAGTGTAATGGTGCAAAGGAGTAGTACACAGTATCAGAAATCTGATAGTCAATTAAACAATTTGGAATGAATCCCAAAATCAATATAAGTTCAGAATATTTGAAGAATAATTTGAAGAACAATTTAGAATGACTAGCAAATCAATATATGTTCAGTATCAAAAAAATATTCAAACAAAATAATTTAGAATATTTGAAGAATGTTTTTTTATAGAGAGTTTTGGGCAACCTTTTGGGTTCAATCTTGAACTAGATCTACAGAATATTCAACCACTTCAATTTATTTCAATAGAATGGTCACAGACTACCAATAACATGATTGGACAAGTGAGGAGGATGGTCTAGAAAGGATCTGCTCTCATCAATCTCGTCTTGGTTATCATCACCATCATAATTAGTTGCGTCAACAACCAAGCCCTCCACTGCTTGCCTAACCCAAGATCCATTATGAGCTTCATCCAAATGTTGTACGCTATAAGGTTCCACTCTATAAACTTCTGAATCTTCTAAAGTTGTTGATTACTTGTCAAATGTGTCTCGTGGTGACATCTGAACAACAACATGCCAATCGGGGTCTAGAGGGTCTTGAATGTACCAAACTTGTTCTGCTTGGGATGCTAAGATATAAGGTTCATCAGTTACTCTGTTCTCATTGTATAACAAATGATTGAAGTTTACTAGAGTAAAGTTAAACTCATCCAATTTTCGGCCCACTCGTGGGTTAACCCAATTGCACTTAAATAACACAAACTTCATGCCATTTAAATATTTAATTTCAATGATGTCTGTTAGCTGTCCGTAGAATGTTTAGTGCCCCGCTCCCGTTGGGGCGAAGCACTATGTAATAGGCTCGTGCCAAGTTAGACATGGTCGGGAACATAGATGGCTAGTCTGACTCGGCGACGAGTTTGGTATACAAAAACCATGGCATCAATAAAATCGATTTGGACGAGTGATATGAGTACCGTTCCAACTAATGGATCGACTACTGTTGGAATAAGTCCTAGATACGGTAGGCGGCGTCTTGGCGAAGGAACTCTAAAGAGAGCAATGCAAACCGTCTGTCGTTGGTTTTATTGGTTTTCTTGGCTTTCTGAACGAATTATTGCGTGGATTTGATAGTATGCTTTCGCGTCGATTTCTGAATGCGTCTTTGGGAATTTTGAAGAAAGGATTGAAGAAAGGGTTCTAATTCATGCTCATGCCATTGCAGGAGTTCGTGTAACTGACGCTTGACTGTCGTGAAGCGTTTTCCTACTCTCGGCACAATCTTCTTAGGTGGGTGGTTCTTCGGCCCCTTCTTTTCTACTCCTTTCCGCCAACTAAATTCTTAAAGTTCAAGTTCAAATCGATAATGCTAACGGGATGTATGCTTGCCACTAAGATCAAGAGCTCAGGATAATATCAACCTAGAGAAGTTAACTCTGAATCGATAGGTTCACACTAAGTAGAAAAAAGATAAAGTTCTAAGAAAGAGATAGAATATATTTCATTACATGCAAAACACAACTATGAAAACCTTGGTAGCGGTACATCATGCCTCGGAGAATTTGGTGCCTACGGGATGCTAAATCAGAACGTACGGTTTCGGGAGAAATGACCCTTGCACGAGTATGAACGACTATGTGATTTGATAATGGTTACGCTATGCATTTTACTTCATACATATTAAACTGTTCATACATTCGCATGGTCAAGGACGACTTGTGCACAAGGTGAGCTTTCCTCGAGACGGTTCCCGGGGCCCTGGGACCGAATCGGCCTAGGAGGAAATTATGGAAATTGTGCTTCGGCGCGAGGCATTGCGAGACCTCCAGTTAGGCTCGCTACCTGGACTGGAGGGCACGTCGCAAGGCTACGTAATCGTCCTTCATGGTGTCGATATCACCAATGACCGCATATAGGATAGACTGCATGCTCACCTATTGTCTTGTGCAGGTGATAAGTATCATGTATATTTTGTGCAGGAAAGGAGCACGGCCGTGGAAAGAATGCCTTTAAATTGGTTATGTGTTATCGTTTAAAATGTGCCTTCGATATGAACTGCAATTCATATAGTTCTAAATAGAAAGATCACTTCGTATGCTATAATCCTTAATAAGTAGTGTCGGTTTAGACGAGTGGGTTCGTCCCATCCACTAGCAAGTGTGCTAACCCCCAACTCCCCAAGTAACGAGCGCGCTGCGGGAGCTCGAGACTAGACCGGAAGCTGAAGAACGGGAGGCGGCACGAAGCTCTCCTATTTTGAAGTATTTTGAAGCCCAACTCAGATCGAAGGCTTTGTTTAAATGTATAAAGGGGCGTGAATGTATGGAACAACAAGGATTATTTCAGGGCAAGCTTGTCGAGAGTTTTTCTTTTGTGTTTCAAGATATAGCCGCAACGGCATATGTAATGTAAAAATGACCTTGCACATATTTTGCAAGCTTATAAATGAAAAGCTAAATTTCTTCCTATGCTATGTCTTCAACTCTCTGCACTGTTTAATTTCAACGCATCGAGTCAAAAAAATTTCTAAATTTCACATCCTTGCCTTGTGCAAGTCCATTAAAGACTTGCACGGCATCACGTCCCGACCCGTGGGGATCGATTTATATCGAGTCAAGGCGATGGCGACCGATTCGGCGAGTCGGGTGTGACAAGTTGGTATCAGAGCACGGTTCAAACCTCGAACCTTTCAAAATACTTTCTTTTAGATGATGCCGTTGCAATTTTTCAAAAACTATGCTTTTTGACATATGCGGCCTGAAATAATCGTTCCATACATATAAGCCCGTAGATATTTTGAGAATACTAACGGGTTTGCTCAATTTTGTAGGAATGACAGAAAGACTGGATATCCCTGTTATCAACGCCACATTGATTAGCACGGATAGTACCGAAGGCGCGACGCCTAGCGAATCTGCCATGGAGCGACTACTACGCATCATGGAACTCCAACAACGCCAGTCAGAGATGCAGCAACGACAGCTGCAGGAACAGATCCAGGCCCAAGTCAGCGCCCAACAAAAGCAAATGGAGGCCCTGACCCAGATCGTGAGCACCATAGCGACGCAACAAAACTCGACGAACGTCATGTCCGAGGAAGAAGTGCAACCCGTAAAGACAAAACATGTGTCTTCCTCCTCCCTGCTCAAGATGACCAAGTTCAAGAAAATGAACCCGCCTGAATTCAACGGTCGAGCAGAGCCTGACTAAGTCATAGGGTGGCTAGTGAAGATTGAGAGTCTGTTCACTCTCCTCAGTATCAAGGGGCCCAAGAAAGTCGGGTGCGCAGCGTTGCAGCTCAACTTGAGGGCTTACGACTGGTGGGAGACGAAGAAACATGAACTCAAAGAGGCCAACCCCAATGCCAAGATCTCGTGGGAGACGTTTAAACTAGCCTTCCTCGAGCAATACATCCCTCGTGCCCTTCGTCGACAAAAGGAAGAGGAATTCATGTCCTTGAAGCAAGGAAACTTGTCTGTTGAAGACTATGATGCGAAGTTCGCGAAGCTTGCGAAGTTTGCCGGGGCCTTTCTGCCGAACACGGAGGCGTGGTACGAATGCTTCCAGCAAGGCCTGAATGAGGATTTGTGTCGGGACATCATAAACCAGAGATGCCAGACGTACATGGAATCATATAACGCCGCCCTTGATAGTGAGCGAATCTTTGGTCGAGCGTCGCAGAAGGGCGGATCAAGCATCCGCAACAACTTCAACAAGCGTCCTCACGACGCAGGAGGATCTGGTACGCCAAAGCGCCAGAACACGTCCGAGTATCGGGGGCCTCACCCAGGCGTACGGTGCTATCGCTGCGGCAAGATGGGACTTCTGGCGGTCGATTGCCGAGGGGGATGCTTCAAGTGTGGCCAGCTAGGTCACAAGGCAGTAGATTGTCGTATGGGAAGGGCGAACCAACATCCACCAAGGGACGTCCAGAACCAGAACAGGGCGCCTCCCGTCCATGGCGCAAACGCGGTGCCTGTGAACCCACAAAATCGCCAAGGGGCGTAAGGCTGAGTCTACGCGCTGACTCGGGACGAAGCCTATGCGTCCGACACTGTCGTGACAGATATACTACTCTATAAAAATATGCCTGCTAGAGTATTATTCGATTTGGGTGCTACGTATAGTTTCATATCTGCCGACTTTGTAAAAGAGAATCAACTACCTATGCAACTTTTAGATATGAATCTTAGCGTTAGCACTCCATCGGGAGTAGATATGTCTGCCACTCAAATTTGTAGGGATGGTTACATATGCATCGGAGGGAGGAATCTATCCTTGGAAGTTATCGTCCTCGACGTCAAGGAGTACGATATAATCCTCGGCATGGATTGGTTGGGTGCATGCCACGCAACGATCGAGTGCACGGAGAAGAGAGTTGTGTTCCGCCTTCCCGGCGAAACCGAGTTCTCCTATTCGTGCAGAGCAGCATGAAAGTCGGCAATGATGATATCGGCGATTTTGGCAAGGTGTATGTTGCATTCTGGATGCAGCGGGTACCTAGCATCAGTTCGAGACACGAGAACGGAGATTACAAGCACGGCCCAAACCGAAGTCATGGCAGAATTTCCTGATGTGTTCCCAGACGAGTTGTCAGGGATGCCGTCGGACCGAGAGATAGAATTCAGCATCGACACCTTCCCGGACACCCGACCGATATCCAAAGCACCTTATCGAATGGCGCCAGCAGAGCTGAAGGAACTGAAAGCACAACTATAAGGGTTACTAGATTACGGATATATTCGCCCTAGTGTCTCCCCGTGGGGTGCCCCCATATTGTTTGTGAGGAAGAAGGATGGATCGATGCGGCTGTGCATCGATTATCGGGAACTCAACAAAGCTACGGTACGAAATAAGTACCCATTACCGAGGATAGACGATTTGTTTGACCAGCTGCAAGGGGCGACGGTGTTTTCCAAGATTGATCTTAGCTCAGACTACCATCAAATGAAGATCAAGTCCGAGGATGTGCCGAAGTCCGCCTTCCGAACTCGATATGGTTACTACGAATTTTTAGTCATGCCCTTCGGCTTGACCAACGCTCCTGCCGCGTTCATGGATCTAATGAATCGGGTTCCGACTGTTCATAGACAAATTTGTCGTCGTATTCATTGATGACATCCTTATATTCGAAGAGCAAGGACGAGCATGTGGAACACTTGAAGACGGTGCTACAGACTCTACACGAACATCAACTCTATGCCAAGCTAAGCAAGTGCGAGTTCTGGATGAACAGCGTGACGTTCCTTGGGCACGTTGTCTCAGCTGAAGGCGTCACAGTGGACCCAAAGAAGATTGAAGCAATAGTCGAATGGAAGCGGCCTACCTCAGTATGCGACATCCGAAGTTTTCTCGGCTTGGCGGGTACTACCGTAGATTCGTAAAAGATTTTGCCAAAATTGTGTCGCCTCTGACTCGCCTCACCCACAAGGGAGTCGTGTTCGAGTGGAACGACGCCTGCGAATCAAGCTTCCAAGAGTTGAAGAAACGGCTCATCTTAGCGCCGATCCTTGCACTTCCAGACGGACCGGAAGGGTTTCAAATATTTAGCGATGCATCGCGGACGGGTTTAGGATGCGTGCTTATGCAAAGGGATAAGGTGATTTCGTTTGCTTCGAGACAATTGAAGCAACACGAGAAGAATTATCCTATGCATGATCTGGAGTTAGCAGCCATTGTGTTCGCGTTGAAGCTATGGCGGCACTATCTTTATGGTATAGCTTGCAGAATCTATACGGACCATAAGAGCCTCAAATACATCTCCACTCAACGGGACCTGAACTTATGGCAGCGGCGTTGGCTCGAACTCATTAAAGACTATGATTTGACTATCGAGTACACGCCGGGTAAGGGTAACGTCGTAGCGAACGCTCTTAGTAGAATGTTTGCAGGGTGCTTATCTATCAACCGTAACATATAGCGAGACTTGGCAGAAATGGGTATCGAACTCCGAATCCGTTACCGTGGAGCACGATTGGCCCAATTGTACCTTGAGTCGAGCTTGCACAACAAAATAAAGACCTCACTGGAGGATGACCCATTCCTGAAGAAGATGCACGAGATAATTTCGACGGGAAAGGCGACCGACTTTGCGGTGGACGAGGGCGGAATGGCACGGATGAAGGAGAGAATATGCGTGCCGGACCATACTGAACTTAAAAAGGAGATTCTGACGGAGGCCCATTATGCGAAGTACTCGTTGCACCCCGGGAGTACCAAAATGTTTAAGGACCTGCGTATGATTTTTGGTGGTACGGCATGAAGAAAGACGTAGCAACGTTTGTGTCACAGTGTATGGCTTGTCAACGGGTGAAGGTCGAGCATCAAAGACCAGGCAGGGACCTACAGAACCTCGGCATTCCAGTATGGAAGTGGAACGACATCTCTATGGATTTCATCATGGGCCTTCCGAAGACGTCGCGGGGGAATGATATGATTTGGGTCATTGTCGATCGTTTGACCAAATTCGCTCATTTCATCGCTATTAAAGCATCATGGAGCGTCGATCGGTTAGCCTAGATTTATCTCGACGAGATCGTCAGACTGCACGGGGTACCTGCCACAATTATTTCGGACAGAGACGGACGATTCTTATCACGCTTCTGAACGAGTCTACAGGCGGCACTGGGCACTAAGTTGAACCTTAGCTCCGCGTACCACCCACAAACCGATGGCCAGACAGAAAGAGTGAATCAGATCATGGAGGATATGCTACGTCTGTGCACGATAGATTTAAAGACTAGTTGGGACACGCACTTGCCGCTCGTAGAATTGGCATACAACAACAGTTATCAATCGAGCATCCAAATGGCTCCCTACGAGGCGCTTTACGGGAGGAAGTGCCAATCTCCGATTTGCTGGGACGAAGTCGGGGAGCGATAAGTGCTCGGGCCAGAACTAGTCGAACAAGCCGTCGAGAAGGTCCGCATGATTTGAGATAGGCTCCGTATTGCTCAGAGTCGACAAAAGAGTTATGCAGATACTCGTCGACGGCCGTTAGAGTTCTTGGTTGGGGACCATGTGTTTCTAAAGCTGACGTCGATGCCGGGAGTCATGCGATTCGGGGTAAAAGGCAAGCTGAGTCCGAGATTCGTAGGGCCCTTCGAGATCCTCGAAAGAGTGGTGACCGTTGCTTACCGGATCGTGCTACCTCCTTTCCTGGCCGAAGTGCATGACTCTTCATGTCTCCCAACTTCGGAAGTACGTGCATGACCTAAGTCATGTGGTTAGTTTCGATCAGTTGGAGCTACGCACCGATCTATCATACTCGGAGGAGCCCATACAAATTTTGGACCGTAAAGAAAAGATCCTGCGGAGCCGATCGATGTCCTTGGTTTGCGTACTCTGGCGCAACCATTCCGTCGAGGAGTCGACGTGGGAACTAGAGGCGGAGATGAAGGAGAAGTACCCTTCACTTTTTGCCGACGAAGGTTAGACCCTTGTTCTTAAGTTTCGGGACGAAACTTTTTCTTAGTGGTATATTATGTAGTGCCCCGCTCCTGTTGGGGTGAAGCACTATGTAATAGGCTCATGCCAAGTTAGACATGGTCAGAAACATAGATGGCTTGTCTGACTCGGCGACGAGTTTGGTATACAAAAACCATGGCATCAATAAAATTGATTTGGACGAGTGATATGAGTACCGTTCCAACTAATGGACCGACTACTGTTGGAATAAGTCCTAGATGCGGTAGGCGGCATCTTGGCGAAGGAACTCTAAAGAGAGCGACGCAACCCGTCTGCCGTTGGTTTTATTGGTTTTCTTGGCTTTCTGAACGAATTGTTGCGTGTATTTGAAAGTGTGCTTTCACGTCGATTTCTGAATGCATCTTTGGGAATTTCGAAGGAAGGGTTCTAATTCGATGCTCGTGCCATTGCAGGAGTTCGTGTAACTGACGCTTGACCGTCGTGAAGCGTTCTCCTACTCTCGGCGCAATCTCCTTAGGTGGGTGGTTCTTCGGCCCCTTCTTTTCTACTCCTTCCCGCCAACTAAATTCTTAAAGTTCAACGTTCAAATCGATGATGCTAACGGCATGTATGCTTGCCACTAAGATCAAGAGCTCGGAATAATATATCAACCTAGAGAAGTTAACTCTGAATCGATAGGTTCACACTAAGTAGAGAAAAGATAAAGTTCTAAGAAAGAGATAGAATATATTCATGCCAGTCAAAACACAACTATGAAAACCTTGGTGGCAGTACATCATGTCTCGGAGAATTTGGTGCCTACGGGATGTTAAATCAGAACGTACGGTTTCGTGGGAATGGACCCTTGCACGAGTAGGAACGACTATGTAATTTGATAATGGTTACGCTATGCATTTTACTTCATACATATTAAACTGTTCATACATTAGCATGGTCAAGGACGACTTGTGCACAAGGTGAGCTTTCCTCGAGACGGTACCCGGGGTCCTGGGACCGAATCGGCCTAGGAGGAAATTATGGAAATCGTGCTTCGGCACGAGGCATTGCGAGACCTCCAGTTAGGCTCGCTACCTGGACTGGAGGGCGCATCGCAAGGCTACGTAATCGTCCTTCATGGTGTCGATATCACCGATGACCGCATATAGGATAGACTGCATGCTCACCTATTGTCTTGTGCAGGTGGTAAGTATCATGTATATTTTGTGCAGAAAAGGAGCACGGTCGTGGTAAGAATGCCTTTAAATTGGTTATATGTTATCGTTTAAAATGTGCCTTCGATATGAACTGCAATTCATATAGTTCTAAATAGAAAGATCACTTCGTATGCTAGAATCCTTAATAAGCAGTGTCGGTTTAGACGAGTGGGTTCGTCCCATCCACTTGCAAGTGTGCTAACCCCCAACTCCCCAGGTAACGAGCGCGCTGCGGGAGCTCGAGACTAGACCGGAAGCTGAAGAATGGGAGGCGGCACGAAGCTCTCCTATTTTGAAGCCCAACTCAGATCGAAGGCTTTGTTCAAATGTATAAAGGGGCATGAATGTATGGAACGACAAGGATTATTTCAGGGCAAGCTTGTCGAGAGTTTTTCTTTTGTATTTCAAGATGTAGCCGCAACGGCATATGTAATGTAAAAATGACCTTGCAGATACTTTGCAAGCTTATGAATAAAAAGCTAAATTTCTTCCTATGCTATGTCTTCAACTCTCTGCACTGTTTAATTTCAACGCGTCGAGTCAAAAAGGAATTTCCAAATTTCACATCCTTGCTTTGTGCAAGTCCATTAAAGACTTGCACGGCATCACGTCCCGACCCGTGGGGATCGATTTATATCGAGTCAAGGCGATGGCGACCGATTCGGCGAGTCGGGGCGTGACAGAATGTAACATCTCCTGGAAGAGGATTTCTATCTTTTCGACTAGAATAACTCATTTGTTCAGCTTTGAGGAGGACTCCACTGTTTTGAGTTTTTCTACGAACATCAACTTTCTTTGTTCGAAATCTAAAACCGTTAATAATGTAAGAATTAAATCTCAATGCATCCTTAAGAGGACCCGAAGCTAAGCTTCTTATCTCCTCTGATATTTGTACATCGCCTTGTAAACCCTTCACCTACATTTCAAAATCATTAAATCAGAAGTTCAATAATGATATAAAAGGACCATTTTTATAATTTGTTATTTTATTCAAAGTAGCAAAAAAGGATATATCCACTTACATGTTCCTTAAACCAAGTGCCAAATTGTTCATTGTGAAGGCGACTAACAGGTGTTGTTGTGAAGCTTGTGGATATTTTACTACAAGTTCAGCAAGATGTTTTCTATAGAGATGTCGAAATATATATAAATTTCATAACTAAATGAGAGAATACAATTAAAGGTATTAATCAAGCTGCACAACTTACTCAATGAATGGTGCCACTGCCTCCGTGTTGGCAAGCACATATCGATGAGCTTGCATGTGCATGACTGGGTCAAGTAGAAAGTGCACCTCTTTACCTACAGCACGACCAGATTTATTCCCTCCATCGTGATTTCTTCTTTGCCGTTTCATTCTAGTTTCCACATTATTATCCAAATACTTTGAACAAAAGTCATGCATTCTTCCAAAAGTGCTGATTTAGCAATAGAGGCCTCTGGATGAGCACGGTTCTGCATATAGAGTTTTAAAGTGTGCAAATACCTTTCCATTGGATACATCCAACAATACAATATTGTCCCAGCAATCTTTAATTCATCAACTAAATAGATAGCCAAGTGTTCCATTATATCAAAAAATCCAGGCAAAAAATCTTATTAAGACTATAAAGGGTAAGCGCCATAGATCTTCAAAATTTTCCAAGTCTGCCATACTATTTACACTTGAACACAACACCACAAAGCAGTTCCTTAATTCAATTAAGGATTTAACAACATGCTTTGGCAAGACCCTTCGAATAGCTATAGAAAGTAATTGTTGCATCAAAATATGATTATCGTGACTCTTCAGACCCCATATACTCCGCTCTTCCATATGCACGCACCGTGATATATTAGATGAATAACCATCAGGGACTTTACATCTCGCAACACTTATAAGAAAATGTCCTTCTCTTTGTTGCTCATTGTGAACTTGGCTAGGGGCAAGTACTCTTGAGTTCTTCCTCGTTGTTGAGGATGCAACTCTGATCGAATTTTCATATCTCTGAGGTCTTTTCGAGCCTTCAAATTATCTTTTGTTTTGCCTTTAGTACCTAACAAAGTAAAAAAATATTATCGCAAACATATTTTTCAATATGCATAACATTTTTGTTGAGCCTTCAAATTCTTCTTCTTCGAACTCAATCTTGTTTTTGGCAAATTCTGTGTTTTTGCGATCTCTTTTTCTTGTTCTTCCCTTTCCTCTTGTTGAACACATCCTCCTTCTTATATTCAGTTTCAATCTTCAGATCATTTAATTGCTTCAACACTTGTGTTCCAGATAATTTCAACGGTGGAGGCCTCATTTCTAGCTTGCCATTAAAAGTTACCCTCTCTTTCCGAAACTTATGGCTCACTGGTAAGAAACAACGATGACCCCAATAACATTACTTGCCACCATTTGTCAAACGGGTAGCTTGATGATCCCTATTACAACAAGGGCAAGCAAATTCACCTTTTGTGCTCCATCCAGATAACATAGCATACGCAGGAAAGTCGTTGATTGTCCACAACAATGACGCATGTAGCTGAAATAATTGTTTGGTTGATGCATCATAAGTGGAGACACCAACAGCCCATAGCTCTTTCAACTCCTCAACCAACGGTTGTAAATAAACATCAATCTTATCACCTGGACCTTTGGGTCCATCAATAAGAGTAGACAAAATTAAGTTTTGCTTCATACACAACCATGGGGGTAAGTTGTAGGGGACAACCACAACAGTCCAAGTACTGTGAGAAACACTCATATTACCAAACGGATTAAATCCATTAGTAAGTAACCCAAGTCTAACATTGCGGCAATCTTCAGTAAAGGATGGATTTTGCTCATCAAACACTTTCCAAGCATGAGAATCTGCTGGATGCCTCATTACACCATCATCTATTCATTTCTCAGCATGCCATCTCATGAGCGAAGATGTATGTGATGACCAAAATAATCGTCGCAGTCTTGGTTTTAAAAGAAAATATCGAACCTTTTTTTCAGAAACTTTTTTAACCTGGTCAACTCGAGTCGGATCACCCTTATTAGCAATATCACTTTTATATCTAGAAGCCCCACAGATCTCACACTTGTCGAGATTCTCAGATTCATTTCGAAACAACATACAACTATTAGGCAGGCCCCCTGTTTCGTAAGTGAAGCCCAAATCATAGTTAGCT
>JANAVB010021034.1:0-60855 GCA_029216955.1 Iris pallida | reverse complement strand
GTCGTGACTGAGATCAAGCTCTCTCAAGTTTTGTAAAGTTTTTGTCGAGAAACGATGGAGAAATCCCGTCGACACTGATCGGCCACACGCCGCACGGAGGACAGCCGCCGCTGAAACGCTGTTCGTACGGACACGACATAACACATGGACAGGAATCAGGTATCCAACATGTAGTCCTATACCTACCCTAGCCTAGGATACGAACATGAGACGAGATGGGACACACGAGTACCTAGACTCAATGGCACGCGTGTACGATGATGTGCACAGGGTTGTGCACGCGCGCACACCCGCACACGTCACACTCTTCGTGCGTGTCAGATATGACACTTGGCCGCATGGTAACTTGGCCAGTAGGTCGGAAATGTGTACGCCCAGGTGTACGCAAAGTTTCACGAGAGTTGGATCGAAAACAAGCGAGAAATCAGCTTCGCATCGATTCGGTTCACGCGTGTATCGGTTTCCCGATTGTAACACCAGTTTTCCAGATGAGGGTATTTTGAAATTTTGTAATTATAATTATTATTCATTGATATTTACTTCACATTATGATTTTTGGTAATTTTTAATAATTTTAAACTATTTAAAACTGTTTTAAGTCATGACTTGTGATTTTGATGTGCTGCTAGTGAAACCTGAGAGACTGCATGACCTAGAGCCTAACCACGTCATTAGGATGATTTAATTGTTATTTTTAGTCTAGGGGTATTTTGGTCATTTTGACTTATTTGATTTATTTGGTGATTTGTTGAATTGGTGAATTCTAGGTTTACTTGACTTGTTGAGACCTAGTGAACTAGCCTAGAAGCTAACCCTAGTCATGGTGACTCTAGTCTAACTTGAGTTAACTTATTTTAGTCATTAGAGAATAGTTTTAGGATGAGGGGATTTGGTTTAGTGAATTTAAGTCATGGTTTGAGGTTTCATGAAATGACTTATGGCTTAACTATTTAATTAATCATGACTTAAGCCCATGGGCCATTTAGTGAACCCTAACCCTAATTAATGAACCTATGAACAGCCATATAGGGATCCCTACCCTATTTAAACACTTATTCATTAGGGTTGCCTCCTTTTTATCATTCCTACACTTGGAGAAAAGAGAGGTAAGTTTTCCCTTTCCAAAAAATCCCATTTTATTCATTTGATCTCCTTTTTCATCCTAGTCTTTTGCATTGGGTTCTAAATTGAGTTTATGGACTGTTGGTGGAGAGCCATTTCAGTTTGGGATCAATTTGGAGCTTTTGGCCATCAAGAAGAACACCCCCCATTTGGAGCTTTTCCATGCAAGTTGCACCAATAGGTAAAACCCCTTAAATTGATTCAAATTTCAGTTTTCTTTGCATGTAGGGCTAGATCTAGGAGTCCCCTAGGTGTCCCTGAAATTTGGGTGATTTTCGTGTCCGTTTGGTGTCCATATCGGACACGTGTCATAGTGTCTCTTAGGTGTTTGTTGAAATGTCTCACTGGATTGAATGTTACTGTTTTTCAAAACAAATTACATGGTTGTGTAGCCCTATATATGGGGATTAATTATATTTATGAATGAGCACGATTCTGTAGATTTTTTATGTCCAAAACGGACACGCACCACGTGCACGACACAGCGGACAGGCACCGTGCGGCTATCCTACTGCTTGACCTTGATTGCGGACACGACACGCAATGTTTTGACAACAAATTTTGTGGACACTTCCTTCTAGTGACTGACACGACACTTGTAAAATTTTACGCGACCTTGATATGTGTACACGAAGAAACGTACGTGCACTGATTTTTTCACACACTGTGCACACAGGAAATTGTTCACTGATACGCACTGTTTTCTTTGGACACGACTCACGTGGACACAAGACAGACACGTGTACATGAACACCTAGACCTACTCTAACTCTAGACACGTGCACGACACTTGTGGGTTCGTATGTCGTGTCCTTGGTGGCTAGACACACGTGCACGAGACAGTGCATTGCACTGTCTCTGACACAGTATTCACTGGCTTTTGGACACTTCGTATCCTGTTTTTTGGACACGTGTGGACACGTACAAGCTCGTAGGGTTAGCCCCTATGCCTGTACACCATATTCTCCTATTTTGATTCGAGTTTGATTGTTGTGTTGTGTTTCAAACATTGGATTCGAATTTGTAGGTTCCCTTTTCTGATACATGTTAAATGTAGTTTTTTTATGTTTGCTAATGGTTCAACTTGATTTCAAAAGAAGTTCGCATTATATTGCTGCACACCATGTTGAGGCACTCTGGACACATGCTTGCATTCACTGATTTCCTATACTCCCCCTCACTGTTTTGAATTGACAACTGTAATGCCATCACACACATTATTTTCCTGCCCATTCATGTTCAAATAACCATTTTAAATTATTGCATCTGTAGACACCACACACATTCACTGCTTTGAGTTCCTGAGAACTTCACTGTAATGGGGTTTTGATTGATTTCTAATGTGCAATTTCCAATATCACTGATGTCAATTCCTGTTTTCGAAACTGAGTTGAATTCCTATTTGTAAATTAAATATTGAAGTTAAACTTGTCATGTTAATTTCTTACATCTGTGTCATGTGGGATATTGGCTTGGAGTAGGAATTGTATAAGAGGGTATCATGTTGGTAAGGAGATACCTGGGATTGGTTTGAATTGGCCTCACTGTTAGATTTCCTGAGAAAATGATTTCCTTAACTGAATGTTGAATATTCAATTGATTTCCAATGATAATTTACTGGCATTTGTTCTCTGTATAAGGAGTTCAGACCCTTGCATCATCTATTCACTGTCCTGCCTCTTTTAGAGGGTGTACAGGCAGGTTGCTATGTCCTGTATTGAACATTGCCTTCCCCCATATATTTCCTGTCACTACACCATGAATTCCTGAGTTCCAATACACCTAATTCCTTAATCCTTGCACTGTTAGCTAACTATTTTGACTACCCAAACCTGAGAACTAATACCACACACACACAAAACTGAATTTTGATACTATGACACTTTGTGATACACACACCACACACACAAAAACTGAACTGAGTTGGAGGGCAGTAGGCAATGCCTAGCCTTAGCTTGCCTGTCTTGGTTTGTATTGCATTAGTTTAACATATATGATTTTAACTGAACCTTAATATAGGCCATAGGTATTTTCCTGAGTTTCCCTTGAATTTTCTGGTTGCTGATTTGAATTTAGTTTGCACTGGCATTTGTGTTTTGGCTTCGAATTGTTGGCTATGTTCTGATACCTCGAGTATCATGGTTATGTTCAGTCCTTAGTTGAATGATGGGAATTCGATTACCTTGAGTTTGATATTATTAGATTTCAGGTTTGGGAGTTATCTCAAGTATTTGATTTCCCTTTGTTTAATTATTGGTATTTGAACTGTGAAGCTTGTTGGTTTTGGGTTTTGATTCACTGAATTGAACCTCAATGATTTCAGTTTTTTTTCTGTTGTCTCACCCTTCCCTTTTATTTACATGTTGTATGAAAAATGATGGTAGATACGCATATCTAAACTGAACCGATTCCTGAGATTTGGTTTTTCCTGTTGTCAATTGATTTTTACTTTGGTTTCCAGTTATTTTTTGACTGTGAACCCAGGTTATCCTCATTTCCTATTTGGGTTCGAGTTGTAGTTCTTAGATTGGTTTAACTTGTTTTCAGATTGGTTTTTGATTGATATCAGTCTCTATCTCATTGGGCTTGTGATATGTTAAATCAGTTTCAATTTGTTTTGATCTTCTCAGATTTTTACACTCTGTTTTTAGCTCCTTTCCCTTCCCTTATTTCCTTCATTTTTATATTGTCTACTTGCATTATATTTGTGGTATGTATATGTATTGATACCTGGTTGTAGAAGGCTGTGATAGTGTTAAATTAGCTTGTGTTCCTGTTGTGGATAAGTGTGATACCATATATATGTGATATGTATATAAATATGATATAGGCCTTGTGTGGTATCAACCAATGACCTACAAATATCTATATATGTATGAACATGAGTAACTGCTATATGGAATTGATATTTGTATGTCAATTTATATTAACACTTGTGTCAGACTCTATGTGGGGAAATGGGGCAATCATGGATAATGTGTCATATAGGTAGAGGGGGATTGTTGTGTTAACCAAAAGAGGGAAGTTAGTATAGTAGCATGTAGATGATATGTATATGTATATATGAGTTGGTTAGTAGTAGTAAATGCCTTTAGACTAGTGGCTATATAGCCTAGTAGGCTGGTAGTTGATAAGGGATTTTGGGATCATGGTAGCTTGGTTAATGTTCTGGTTTTGAGCCTTGGCATGGTTTAGCTATAGTTGACCTAGACATTGACCAAGGTTTGACCAATGGTTCAGGATTGACTAGATATTGACTTGGGTTGACCCAGAGTTGACCAAGTTCTTTTGGACCTAGTTTGACCTAGACAGTTGACCATGTTTGACTTAGAGTTGACTTTGACCTAGATTTGACTTAGAATCATGTAGATTGCATCATAAACTTCATTTGTCTTATTTTAAGCATATTATAACCTGTACTGCTCTATTTAGGACATTGTGACTCCGGTGCAGACATCTGATATTTCACTACTCTTTTCAGAGTAGCAGGCGAGTACATTCTCTGATAGTTCTCTCATTTATTTGTCAATTACTGTACTTCAGTTCTAGTTAGCTGTATGTGATTCTCTGTTACAAACACGTATTTGTATTTCTGAATCCATGTATGCGACACACATACTTACTTGTCTTACCTTTATTATTCGAATTACCCTACGAATCACCATACGAATCACTATTTGTATCACCCTATTCGTATCTTCATATGTTGGTTGGACTTTTATTCGATTGATGTGTCGGGCTTTGGATTCATTTGTATTAGATGGGCGGGGAAATACTTGATTAGACATGTGAACATTCCCAC
This sequence comes from Iris pallida, assembly GCA_029216955.1. Lineage (NCBI taxonomy): Eukaryota > Viridiplantae > Streptophyta > Magnoliopsida > Asparagales > Iridaceae > Iris > Iris pallida. The sequence goes on along the minus strand of JANAVB010021034.1, from coordinate 55,931 downwards.
TATTCGAACCACCCCCTGTGAATATATTCGAACGATAGCCATTCCACACCCGACCAGGTGTGGTGTGCCGGATTTACCCTTAGCCGTTTACATGTCTAACTAAGTATTTTAAAACACACTTGGAGAATTTATTCGAATCATTATTAGAACATCATGTGAATCACCTTATTCGTATCACCTTACTCGATTCACCTTATTAGAATAATGATTAGAATTACATTCGACTCATCTTATATTAGACTCACATTAGGATTACACTCGACTTATATTGTGCCATCTGAACTCATTATGTTACTCTAGTTCAGCTAGATTTTATTTTACAGTCTTCTTTGCTATGTTTCTCTTCTTGTTTAGTTACCTTACTTTCCTTGTACCTTAACTGCTCTCTACATCATTACTCGTACAAACTGCCATATTCATCAATACAACTGTCTATAACTGCTTTATAGTTCTCTGTCATTTACTTGGGTTTGCTAGATGAGATTGTGCTCGTTCCTGTCCTGACTGGACCTGTTGAAAATATTACAGATGCTTGCCCTGAGGACCCTTGCCCTACTTGCTTTGGAGCAGGAGATGGCTTAGCTACCTATGGCCCCGACACTCAGGAGTGATCGGAAGTTTAGTTAGTCTGTCTTGTTTTAGTTTTACTGTTTAGATTTGGAGTTGTATATAGAGATTTGAGACTTGAGATGTATTAAGATTTTGAGTTTGTTGTTTATATTGGTAGTTTTGTTGTCTTAAATTCTTAGTTACAATTCTGTGTTATCTTATCGTGCTTAGACTGTGATTGAGATACACCATATCTTATACTTGTCCTCCGTTCGGAGTTGATCTTGATGAGTACATTATATACTGCATGAGTTGATGGTTAGTTAGAGACTTAGAACAGCGTTCTACCGCCGATACTGCGGCGTAGGCTGGGCGTTGTTACATACTCGTACCCTTACAGTGGATGTGGGTCGTGACACATTTTTAGTGGTGGCCCATGTAGGTCTAGAGTCGCATTAGTGCGATATCGCGGTAGTACGACGACTTAGTTGTACTACTGCGAGCCTGCGATAGGACTGAGAGATAGGCTTTACCGGAAAGGCACTCAATCACAGTTAGGAAAATTCTGTTTAAAATCATGCCATCTACATATCTTACTGATTTGTCTTCTTTGAAATAACTATCCTCCTTTGATATATCGATTCCTGCTCAGTATTGACTTCCTTGTTCGATCTGTCTTCAGGATGGTGGAGACACGATCACATCGCTCGGGTGCAGCAGTCGTTGTAGAGGGGACTGCCACCTCTCAGCCAGATCAGCAGGGTCAGGTGGATGCAGCTCCTGCCACCTCTACCCATATAGAGACATCAGCAGCAATAGCTAGGGGTATGCCTTCACCAGCTCGGGGACAGGACCCCGTCATCCAGAGATGCAGTTCCAGCAGCAGCGCCTACAGGACACGTGGATGCGGCACAGATGTTCGCTTACTTCCAGCTATTTATGGATCGGCAGCAGGCCCGACAGGACCGAGCATGGAGTTGGCCCTTGCGACGGTCGCAGCACGACCAGTGATCCAGCAGTCGAGGACACCGGGGATCGAACAGTTTCAAAAGATGAGCCCCAGAGACTTTGTGGGGACAGAGGGGATCCTATATGCCGATGAGTGGATCAAGCATATAGAGGAGATCTTCCGCCTGTCCAGGATACCAGCAGATCTTCAGATCGAGGCCGCAGCTAGCCGGATGCGAGATCTTGCTTGCACCTGGTATCAGTCAGACCCCAGGGTCGGAGTAGCTGGACAGTCCTGGGAGGAGTTCAAGGGCTTCTTCAAGAATAAGTTCTTTCCAGATTCAGCGCTTCGAGCCTTGGAGTTGCAGTTCGAGAGCTTGGTTCAGGGGAGCCTGTCAGTGGAGGAGTACGCTGGGGAGTTCGGCCGCCTCGGCAGATTTGTAGAGGGTTTGAGCGAGACAACGAAGGCCCAGAGGTTCCGAAAGGATCTGGTCAAGGAAGTCAAGTCCTTGACCAAGGGCAACAGGGATGCCACTTTTGAGGAGATTTTAACGGGAGTCTTATTAGCTGAGGATGATCATGAGCTTAGGCTCAAGAGGGGGCGAGACCCAGTTGGGGGCAGCAGCAGTGGAGGCCAGGCCAAGAGGCCTCATGTACAGATTCAGCAGATGCAGGCACCGATAAGAGTACAGCAAGCAAACATCAGCCTAGAGGGCAGAACCGCAAGGAGCAGCCTTGTGCTTACTGCAAGAGGGCAGGGCACGTTTGGGAGACTTGTTATAGGAGGCGGAAGGTTTGCCTATTATGTGGATCCGCTGCTCATCAGTTCAGGCCCTACTGTACCCGTATATGACGGAGCACCGGGTCAGAGAGAGGGAGCTAGGCCACCTGTAGCTCAGTACCAGAGGGGTGGAGCTTTTGCGATGGCAGTCGAGGAGACCGACGCTGCAGGTGATGGGTTAGAAGGTTCGTCTTCTTGTTCTTCTTCCCCACTTTCATGTGTATTTCCCTTAGTACCTGCCAGGATATTTCTTGTGATTGCTAGATAGTGTAGCTACCCTGCTCGAGACTGTGGAATCATGACCAGTAGGATTGTATTGCTTCGACCTTGATTGATTTGGGGTTTGACCTAGGAAGGGTGCGATCATCTTAATTTCGAGGACGAAATTTTTATAAGGTGGGTAGGATTGTAACACCCAGTTTTCCAGATAAGGGTATTTTTGAAATTTTGTAATTATAATTATTATTTATTGATATTTACTTCACATTATGATTTTGGTAATTTTTAATAATTTTTAAACTATTTAAAACTGTTTTAAGTCATGACTTGTAATTTTGATGTGCTGCTAGTGAAACCTGAGAGACTGCATGACCTAGAGCCTAACCACGTCATTAGGATGATTTAATTGTTATTTTTATTCTAGGGGTATTTTGGTTATTTTGACTTATTTGATTTATTTGGTGATTTGTTGAATTAGTGAATTCTAGGTTGACTTGACTTGTTGAGACCTAGTGAACTAGCCTAGAAGCTAACCCTAGCCATGGTGACTCTAGTCTAACTTGAGTTAACTTATTTTAGTCATTAGAGAATAGTTTTAGGATGAGGGGATTTGGTTTAGTGAATTTAAGTCATGGTTTGATGTTTCATGAAATGACTTATGGCTTAACTATTTAATTAATCATAACTTAAGCCCATGGGCCATTTAGTGAACCCTAACCCTAATTAATGAACCTATGAACAGCCACATAGGGATCCCCACCCTATTTAAACACTTATTCATTAGGGTTGCCTCCTTTTTATCATTCCTACACTTGGAGAAAAGAGAGGTAAGTTTCCCCTTTCCAAAAAATCTCTTTTATTCATTTGATCTCCTTTTTCATCCTAGTCTTTTGCATTGGGTTCTAAATTTAGTTTATGGACTGTTGGTGGAGAGCCATTTCAGTTTGGGATCAATTTGGAGCTTTTGGCCATCAAGAAGAACACCCCCCATTTGGAGCTTTTCCATGCAAGTTGCACCAATAGGTAAAACCCCTTAAATTGATTCAAATTTCAGTTTTCTTTGCATGTAGGGCTAGATCTAGGGGTCTCCTAGGTGTCCCTGAAATTTGGGTGATTTTCGTGTCCGTTTGGTGTCCGTATCGGACACGTGTCATAGTGTCTCTTAGGTGTTTGTTGAAATGTCTCACTGGATTGAATGTTACTGTTTTTCAAAACAAATTACATTGTTGTGTAGCCCATATATGGAGATTAATTATATTTATGACTGAGCATGATTCTGCAAATTTTTTGTGTCCAAAACGGATACGCACCACGTGCACGACACAGCGCACAGGCACCGTGCGGCTGTCCTGCTGCTCGACCTTGATTGCGGACACGACACGCAATGTTTTGACACCAAATTTTGTGGACACTTTCCTCTAGTTACTGACACGACACTTGTAAAATTTCACGCGACCTTGATATGTGTGCACGAAGAAAATGCACGTGCACTGATTTTTTCACACACTGTGCACACAGGAAATTGTTCACTGATACGCACTATTTTCTTTGGACACGACTCACGTGGACACAAGACAGATACATGTACACGAACACCTAGACCTACTCTAAATCTAGACACGTGCACGACACTTGTGGGTTCGTGTGTCGTGTCCTTGGTGGCTCGACACACGTGCACGAGACAGTGCATTGCACTGTCTCTGACACAGTGTTTACTGGCTTTTGGACACTTCGTGTCCTGTTCCTTGGACACGTGTGGACACGTACAGGCTCGTAGGGTTAGCCCCTATGCCTGTACACTATATTCTCCTATTTTGATTCGAGTTTGATTGTTGTGTTGTGTTTCAAACATTGGATTCGAATTTGTAGGTTCCCTTTTCTGATACATGTTAAATGTAGTTTTTTTATGTTTACAAATGGTTCAACTTGATTTCAAAGGAAGTTCATATGATATTGCTGCACACCATGTTGAGGCACTCTGGACACATGCTTGCATTCACTGATTTCCTATACTCCCCCTCACTGTTTTGAGTTGACAACTGTAATGCCATCACACACATTGTTTTCCTGCCCATTCATGTTCAAATAACCATTTTAAATTACTGCATCTGTAGACACCACACACATTCACTGCTTTGAGTTCCTGAGAACTTCACTGTAATGGGGTTTTGATTAATTTCTAATGTGTAATTTCCAATATCACTGATGTCAATTCCTGTTTTCGAAACTGAGTTTAATTCGTCCTATTTGTAAATTAAATATTGAAGTTAAACTTGTCATGTTAATTTCTTACATCTGTGTCATGTAGGATATTGGGTTGGAGTAGGAATCGTATGAGAGGGTATCCTGTTGGTAAGGAGATACCTGGGATTGGTTTGAATTGGCCTCACTGTTAGATTTCCTGAGAAAATGATTTCCTTAACTGAATGTTGAATATTCAATTGATTTCCAATGATAATTTACTGGCATTTGTTCTCTGTATAAGGAGTTCAGACCCTTGCATCATCTATTCACTGTCCTGCCTCTTTTGGAGGGTGTACAGGCAGGTTGCCATGTCCTGTAATGAACATTGCCTTCCCCCATATATTTCCTGTCACTGCACCATGAATTCCTGAGTTCCAATACACCCAATTCCTTAATCCTTGCACTGTTAGCTAACTATTTTGACTACCCAAACCTGAGAACTAATACCACACACACACAAAACTGAATTTTGACACTATGACACTTTGTTCTACACACACACACACAAAAACTGAACTGAGTTGGAGGGCAGTAGGCAATGCCTAGCCTTAGCTTGCCTACCTTGGTTTGCATTGCATTAGTTTAACATATATGATTTTAACTGAAGCTTAATATAGGCCATAGGTATTTTCCTGAGTTTCCTTTGAATTTTCTGGTTGTTGATTTGAATTTAGTTTGCACTGGCATTTGTGTTTTGCCTTCGAATTGTTGGCTATGTTCTGATACCTCGAGTATCAGGGTTATGTTCAGTCCTTAGTTGAATGATGGGAATTCGATTACCTTGAGTTTGATATTATTAGATTTCAGGTTTGGGAGTTATCTCAAGTATTTGATTTCCCTTTGTTTAATTATTGGTATTTGAACTGTGAAGCTTGTTGGTTTTGGGTTTTGATTCACTGAATTGAATCTCAATGATTTCATTTTTTTTGTTGTCTCACCCTTCCCTTTTATTTACATGTTGTATGAAAAATGAGATGGTAGATATATGCATGTCTAAACTGATCCGATTCCTGAGATTTGGTTTTTCTTGTTGTCAGTTGATTTTTACTTTGGTTTCCAGTTATCTTTTTGACTGTGAACCCAGGTTATCCTCATTTCCTATTTGGGTTCGAGTTGTAGTTCTTAGATTGGTTTAACTTGTTTTCAGATTGGTTTTTCATTGATATCAATCTCATATCTCATTGGGCTTGTGATATATTAAATCAGTTTCAATTTGTTTTGATGTTCTCAGATTTTTACACTCTGTTTTTAGCTCCTTTCCCTTCCCTTATTTCCTTCATTTTTATATTGTCTACTTGCATTATATTTGTGGTATGTATATGTATTGATACCTGGTTGTAGAAGGCTGTGATATGTGTTAGGAATTAGCTTGTGTTCCTGTTGTGGATAAGTGTGATACCATATAGATATGTGATATGTATATAAATATGATATAGGCCTTGTGTGGTATCAACCAATGACCTATAAATATCTATATATGTATGAACATGTGTAACTGCTATATGGAATTGATATTTGTATGTCAATTTATATTAATACTTGTGTCAGACTCTATGTAGGGAAATGGGGTAATCATGGATAATGTGTCATACAGGTAGAGGGGGATTGTTGTGTTAACCAAAGGAGGGAAGTTAGTATAGTAGCATGTAGATGATATGTATATGTATATTTGAGTTGGTTAGTAGTAGTAAATGCCTTTAGACTAGTGGCTATATAGCCTAGTAGGCTGGTAGTTGATAAGGGATTTTGGGATCATGGTAGCTTGGTTAATGTTCTGGTTTTGAGCCTTGGCATGTTTTAGCTATAGTTGACCTAGACATTGACCAAGGTTTGACCCAATGGTTCAGGATTGACTAGATATTGACTTGGGTTGACCCAGAGTTGACCAAGTTCTACTTGGACCTAGTTTGACCTAGACAGTTGACCATGTTTGACTTAGAGTTGACTTTGACCTAGATTTGACTTAGAATCATGTAGATTGCATCATAAACTTTATTTGTCTTATTTTAAGCATATTATAACCTGTACTGCTCTATTTAGGACATTGTGACTCCGGTGCAGACATCTGATATTTTACTACTCTTTTCAGAGTAGCAGGAGAGTACATTCTCTGATAGTTCTCTCATTTATTTGTCAATTACTGTACTTCAGTTCTAGTTAGCTGTATGTGATTCTCTGTTACAAACACGTATTTGTATTTCTGAATCCATGTATGCGACACACATACTTACTTGTCTTACCTCTATTATTCGAATCACCATACGAATCACCATACGAATCACTATTCGTATTACCCTATTCGTATCTTCATATGTTGGTTGGACTTTTATTCGATTGATGTGTCAGACTTTGGATTCATTTGTATTAGATGGACGGGGAAATACTTGATTAGACATGTGAACATTCCCACTATTCGAACCACCCCCTGTGAATATATTCGAACGATAGCCCCACACCCGGCCAGGTGTGTGATGTGCCGGATTTACCCTTAGCCGTTTACATGTCTAACTAAGTATTTTAAAACACACTTGGAGAATTTATTCGAATCATTATTAGAACATCATGTGAATCACCTTATTCGTATCACCTTATTCGATTCACCTTATTAGAATAATGATTAGAATTACATTCGACTCATCTTATATTAGACTCACATTGGAATTACACTGGACTTATATTGTGCCATCTGAACTCATTATGTTACTCTAGTTCAGCTAGATTTTATTTACAGTCTTCTTTGCTATGTTTCTCTTCTTGTTTAGTTACCTTACTTTCCTTGTACCTTAACTGCTCTCTATATCATTACTCGTACAAACTGCCATATTCATCAATACAACTGTCTATAACTGCTTTATAGTTCTCTGTCATTTACTTGGGTTTGCTAGATGAGATTGTGCTCGTTCCTGTCCTGACTGGACCTGTTGAAAATATTACAGATGCTTGCCCTGAGGACCCTTGCCCTACTTGCTTTGGAGCAGGAGATAGCTTAGCTACCTATGGCCCCGACACTCAAGAGTGATCGGGAGTTTAGTTAGTCTGTCTTGTTTTAGTTTTCCTGTTTAGATCTGGAGTTGTATATAGAGATTTGAGACTTGAGATGTATTGAGATTTTGAGTTTGTTGTTATTATATTAGTAGTTTTGTTGTCTTAAATTCTTAGTTACAATTCTGTGTTATCTTATCGTGCTTAGACTGTGATTGAGATACACCATATCTTATACTTGTCCTCCGTTCGGAGTTGATCTTGATGAGTACATTATATTCTGCATGAGTTGATGGTTAGTTAGAGACTTAGAACAGCGTTCTACCGCCGACACTGCGGCATAGGCTGGGCGTTGTTACATACTCGTACCCTCACAGTGGGTGCGGGTCGTAACACCGATACTCGTTCGCTAGACATGATACGGACACAGTTTCGACCCGAGGAATACCTGAGCACGTCCCACATGTCGAAACCGACGTATTTGCCAAGTTTTGTGGGTTAATTCTGAGTATTTTGAGTTTTGGGTCGTTTTATGAAAATGGGATTTTTCGTTGAATTTGAAATTTGATATTTTTGTGATATTTTGATTACTGGGTTTTATGGCGATAATTTCTGAGTTTTTGGTCCTTGGACACTGTTTGAGACTTGTGGGAATCGACTCTCGGGGTTGATTCATATTTTCTAGCCATTTTTAGGGATTTTTGGAGTTTTACCTATTAGGTGTATGTGTATATATATATATATATATATATATATATATATATATATATATATATATATATATATATATATATATATAATATATATATATTCCTTTTATGCCTAATTTCGAAAATGATTAAGTAAGGGTCGAGGCCTTGATCTCAGACCTGGGAACTCATTCCAGGTTCGAGATCTACCCTCGTGGCTTTTATACTTGGTATATACCTATATATATATATATATATATATATATATATATATATATATATATATATATATATATATTATATTATATACATTTTTCTATTGATTGTAATATTTTATACATGGAATATTCTTGTAGACTCATTATAATTATTTTTCATAATTGAGACCCATAACCAGCAGCCCCAACATCGTTCACACTCACAAACCATGTTTCCCTTCATATCTTATATATATGTATATATATATATATATGTTCGAGTATATATATATTATATATATATATATATATATATATATATTATATATTTTTTAGCAGAAAGAAATTTTATTGATAAAAGGAAAGCCCAAAAAGAGCATACAAGGGGTGCCAGAGCCGAGAAACACAAAACTCGCTCTGCTAAACAAGTTTGCAGTAATAAAAGAGACTGTAAAATAAGTTCGTAAGTCGCGGGTGTGGGCGCTCGACCCTAGGGATTTTTTTTTTTTTTTTTTTTGGAATACAAAATTTGAAAAGGAAATTCAAATTTTGAATCAAGAACCCGACGGTTGGGGGGATTGCGCCAGGCGTGCGACACGAAGAAGGCACGTGGCCTGCAGGGGGTGGTGTGGCGCGGGGCCCAAGAAGGTGGGCGCGGGGACCAAGGTGAACGGCTCGGGGCCCGGAGCGCAGCGCGAAGCACGAAGCGGGCGGCGCAAGGGTCCGCGAGCCCCCCGCCGGCGAGACGCCGAGGGGGCCACCGGCGGTAGGGGGCCGACGCTATGGAGGAGGGGACGTCGGCGGTGGCGAAACCACGGTGGCAGGGGGAACAGCCCGGAGAAGGGGCTGAACCAACAGCCGACGGAGGGAGGATGAGCGCTCTGCCCTGGCGGAGGGGAGAGGGTGGCTCGGCGAGCGCGCGGACGGGAAGGGGGTAGGGGGGGCTCCCGCCGCCTGCATGCAGTCCGGAGTGAGCCACCGGGAGTCGGGGAGACGAGGGAGGCGCGGGCCTCTGACGGGCAGGCCCAACCAAAGGCTGCCGGAGGAGCCCGAAGACGACGACGTGCCGGTGGTTGAACCGGTGGGGGGCCGCGGACGCCGACCAAGGAGAGGGGGAATCCGGGAGGCGCCCACGGGGGTTGACGGGGAGACGAGGAGGCGGGTCCGGCGAGGGATCACGGGCGGCACGGAGGCCGCTGGGGCCCGCGAGACGGGCCGGTCAAGAGACAGAGGGGGGGAGGACTGGCCTCCAACGCTCGCCGGAAGCTCCTGAGGTCGTATGGCGGCGGAGGAGCCGTCCACGCCGTGGGGGCGGAGGCGGGAGGGAGGGCAGCGGCGGAGAGGCCGTCGCCAGCCGCTGGAGGTCGCCGAGCGGCCACGAGGGCCCAGGAGATGGGCTCGCTGCATGGAGGAGCGCCGGAGGAGGACTGCTCTGCCGGGAGGGCCGCGCGGGGGAAGAAGTGGGGGGGCGTCGGATCTGAAGGCGGCGGCCAAGAGAGACGAGCGACGAACGGAGGAGGCGCCGGGAAGGGGGAGACCGATGAGGAGGGGAGCGCTTCCGGCGGAGCGACGGGGACCGCTGGAGATGGGGGAGCTGGAGCGGGAGGGGCTCACCGCGAGGAGGAAAGGGCCGCCCGGTTCCGGCGCCTCCGCTGCCGCCGAGGACGGCGATGGCGCTGAAGGGGTTTGGGAGGGTGGTAGGGGGGAAAAGGGGGACGGCGGGCGACGGAAGGCCAGAGAGGAGAGGGGGCGCCCACTGGGGTGACGCCGGAGTGGGCCAGGCGGAGGCAGGCCAGCCTGGAGTGCCTCCGGTGGGGAGAAAGAAACTCACCGGGTGGCCGGGCCGGGGAGTCCGACCGGCCACCCGAACCACCAGATCCCGAGGGGCCGGCGGAGTCGCCAGTAGAGGGCTCTCCGGCTTCCTCTTCCTCAAATGAGCCATTTTATATATATATTCGCATATATCGCGTATATATATTCGCGTATATATATATATATTATATATATATATATTATTATATATATAATATATATATTATATAATATATATATATATATATTACTTGTGATGAATGTACAAATATAGGTAATGTAATATGCTTGTGATATGACTATAGAAGTGGTTGGACATATTAGGATCGTCGTTAGGAGCCTAGTTTGGTCGAATTGGCCGACAAGTTGACAAAGTCAACTTTGGGTCAAACTTGATCCAAATCGACTAAAACGAACTCCGAATGACCTAAAAACTTGTGTATGACCTAGAAATTAGTAAACGGACTAGTTGACCTTGAGTTAACCAGGTTTGACCATAGTTGATCTAGTTTGACCAGAGTTGACCCAGGGTTGACTTTGACCTAGAAGGACCTAGAATCATGTAGAAGTACATTGTAGGCATTCCTTATGATATGTTAGACCTTGTTGTGACTTGTGGGTTTTAAATAGGTTTACACCACTCCAATACAGTTACACATCCACATCAGCAGCTCAGATTGTCAGGCGAGTACATTCTCTGACCGTTTCATTCTTGCTTGGACATATTTACTTGTTATAGACTAGTTTACTGTTGCTGTCACAATATATCATGGATTAGTACTATATGGATCTCTTCATGCGATGTTATCCCCTCGGATACATCGGGTATATTGTGATCATGTACTTTATCATGTGTATCGTCTACTCACTGTATTCGTACTTCATGTATACTTATGTGATATTCATGTACGCATGATCATGTGAGCCTTCATGTATATCCCAGTGTGCATGTGGACTAGCTATCCATGTGACGCACTACCTTCATGTACAATAACATAACCTGGACAAATCCTTGTGTACTGATTGGGGCAGGGGGAGTATTTATTTGGTTATGTGATCTACACCCTTTTCATGTGCAACTCCAAACTAGATTTAAGTCATGTATATCCTAAGCCAGTTTGCATAACCAGATTATGCTCTACATCACGTAGTTAGTTCAGTTCCCTTATTATATCCTATATTTATTTCCATATATCATGTCTCTCTTTTACAGTCTCATTTCTTATCAGCAGTTCATGTATATTATTCTATAGCTTGTTTTATATTTTCTTTCATGTTATGAACTGTGTGAGAGATATGTATTCGTTCCTGTCCTGACTGGACCTGTTAAAATATTACAGATGATGAGGATTGCTACGACACTTACTATGGAGCAGGCCTAGTTGAAACAGGTGACCTGGACCCTCAGCAGGATCCAGTAGTCGCTGAGGACTTGTCTTGAGTTAGATTTGACTTATATTATCATTTAGTTATGAGACTTTGTGATTGAATTGAGACTTGTTATGGTGTGGTTTTACAGCGGGATTTATTTTCATACTGTGACTCTCTGTTGTGATTATTTCTTCCATTCTATCTTAGTTATTATGATTGAGTTGTACTATTTGTATATTATTCTCCATTCAGAGTATTTTCTAGATTGTGTTAGATGTTGGACCCAGGACAGTGTTCTACCGCCGACACTGCGATGTAGGCTGGACGTACCACGTCTCGTACCCTTACACTGGGTGTGGGTCGTGACAGATAAAGCAGTAAGGTGTCCCCGATGCTTCATCAAAATGATCATAAGAACTAGCTTTACAAAATATCAACTAGGACATCGAGTCAACAGTACATAACCATAGTCAGCTGTAGTCTGATTAATTACAATTATGTAAGGAAACTAAATGTCCAGAACGTCCGACTAAATATGTGTTGATGACTAAATGCCAAGTACAAAATTGAAGGTATCATAGTGGTGGAGAAGAAACCCACTCGAACACTCTAGCATCCATGTTTCTAGTATATGTAGGGCCATTGAACACCACTAGAGGGGGTGAATAGAGTGTGTACGTGTGCAGCGGAGATAATCACCAATTAAAAAATAAAGCAGCTATATATTATGGCAGATAAAGGACGGTAAATAAAATACGGTAAAGTAAGAGTCAAGAATTCAAACTCAGTAATACATCAATGTATACTAGTTTTCCTTTGAGATGACTACTCCAGTCTCGAGTACTCTTTCTCGATGTTAATCCACTATGGTACAAGCTAAATGATAGCTTGTAGTCTCTTACAACACTGTGCTTGGTGACGAGCATACGACTGACTCCACAACTTAATTTCAAAAACTGTAATATTTTTGAATGACGCCTCTGATACAACTCTTCAGTACCAAAACTCTAGATAGATCAGAACTTGTACTGGCTTTGGCTAAGAGCGGTATAGGCTTGATTTAAAAGTATTGATCGTAGAAAATACTGTAGAATAGATAGAGGAGAGAGTGAATGAGTGATTTGAAATGGTGAGAATTCTTCTCTATTTATAGTGTTTTTGTTGACCGAATTCGGGCAGAGTTCGGATGCATGAATCTCGCATACGAGCAATGTAGGCAGATTTGGTGGAAACTGGAATTTGAAAATACCTCGACCGAACTCGGGCCGAACTCGGATCGAGTTTTTGTCGAGTTTGCCCCGAGTTCTGTCAGGGTCAGAACTGTTTTGTTTGGGCCAAGTTTTGTTTGGTTTTGGGCTTTTAGATAATGGACTTGGAAGTATAGATAGATAGGGTATTTGGATATTTGTGGAACGATAAAAACCGAAGCATGTACCAGTCCTAATCAACCTACATATATTTCCTAGACTCAATAAAATTAAAAAATACAGAATAAAATATAAAATGCTTAATCTGCTTCCAGTACGATTGGTTCTTGATGACGATACGACGTACCTTGTACTTTAAAGCCGTAGGTATCAGACGTTCTTCTTAGTTGAAACCTGTAATCCTTAGCAGTCGGTATATTTTGCATTTCAACCAAAGTTGTCGTTGATTATCAAAATCAGGTGTGATCATTAACCAATAGGCCAACAATCTCCCCCATTTAGATAATTAACAAACTTGAGTCTATACCAAAATATAACAAATAATGTAACTTTGAAATGATATACCTGACTTGTTCTGAAATAATATAAATTTTGGTATTGCTCTTTCTCACCCTTTATCATGTACGCAAAATGTGGCTCCCCCACAATATGCGAAGCTAATAATAACAAAGAAAAAACAGAGTAATATCCATAAAGTATATAAATGAACCAAGTCAACATCTCAAGAGAACTAACACCAACATTAGCAGTAATGAACCATGAGTAATAAAAAATGATGAATATGGCATTAAAAAAACAAGTACTACTACCGAAAATGAGTTCAAACTAGAAATAGTGCATAAGCCTACAGATAGTCTAAACTGAGAAATAAAAATGATCATTATCAACCAGATAAGTCCACAAAATACTAAGCCAAAACTGAATATAGCATCAGCATCAGCATCGGTAGGATCAGCAGGAGGCTAGGGATCAACATAGGCGGTCGTCGGATCGAAGAATCAAAAAGTAGGATGATCTCAAGTCTTGGTCCGTCGAAGCCGGGATAACGGAGGATAGGAGCAGAAGCAGAGGGATGATGTTCTAAAGTCCATTGAATGTCAGCCATGCTATTTTGTAAGACCTGGGCCTGAGAAATGTGGTGATACTCAGCGTCGGTGAAACAAGTCATATAGGTCTCATACCGCTGTCCCTGGAGGGTGACAAAGGCATCGAACCTCTGTAAGAACTCGTCAAAGTGGCTCAGAGCAGCAGGCACTGGAGCATCGGCTGGAGTTGCAGTTGGATCAGCTGTAGGGGTTGGAACAGCACCAGGTGGAAGTGGAGGCTGAGGGTACTTCCTAGATCTAAATAGCTCAGAAGGCGACCCAGAAATATGATAGATGTCTAAGTTGATTCCGAACTTCTGGAAGATCACCACGAGATGCATAGGGTAAAAGAGGTTGCGACCTACCTTCCAACAAATAACCATACTAGCAATAACGGTCTTGAGAACAGAAAAGGTGACTCCAAAGTGGATGTGGTACATGGCCGATATCTCTAAGAAGGTGACCTCATCAGTAGATCCCGTCTTAGGTAGCAATGCGATGTAGTTCATAAAAATACTGGTTCAGGTCATGTGTAAACAAATAAGACCAAGGAACCGGACTGGATGACACATCGCTACCTTAAAAGACTCAAGGGACAAGTCAGAAAAGAATTAAACTTTGTTAATCTCGACTAAAGCTTCACCGTTGTCAGGCATATGGAAGTACTCACTCAAGTCGATCAAGTTAAACTCAAGTTCTTTTCCACTAACACAGGAATAAATGTTGCCGTCTACTTCTTGTAAATTATAATAAAACATCCATACAATATTTTTATAAATTTGGTTCGAAGTCTCAAGAAAATCTCGGTGACCTAAGTTTTCAAAAGTATATGCATACTCTGAAAGTATAGTAAAATTAATCGATTGTCCGAGGCAAATATTTCGGTATCGAAATTGGTTAAACCAAGAAAGTAAAAATTTTGAAGACGAAAATAAGTTAGTGTCAAAATCCTCATTGTCGTCGTGATGAATGTAGAAGCTTAAAAATAGCAATATAGTGCATTGCGCCATTCACAAATAGCGCTGGAGTTTATTCATCAGATAGAGCCCAATATCCAATGGCGCCCAACACCAATTATCACCACCATCAGTAAGTGCGAGCTGCCACATGGCAATCTTCCTCAAAAAGCTAAGTTGTTAATCATGATAACTGACAACACAATAGTCAATAAAAAATCTCTTTGAATCCCTAGCATGCAACGCTCGAGGAGATTTTGTTAGACCTGTCATAATGACGGCTATTTGTTTCTTCGCACCATTCATCAATGGCACGAAGTGATGCTTAGCGCCAACCAACAGTTGGCACCAAGCAACAGAGCGCCAATCAATCAATCATCATCCAGAAGCAGTTAGATGATATGACACGTATGCCACTAATCTCGAAGAACGTACACACAATACTGCCCATGACCAAGTGCACTTCTCTCATAGAATGCCATGCATCATATGCTGTTAAGCTAATCGTTCGTACAGCTGGATGATTGCGTGCCAAGCAGTACATAATTAGCCCTGTTTTACACTGTGCGCCAATCAGTGTAACCACTTCACAGTTATTCCAAAACTCTATAAATATAGTTCAAATCACTACTCAAGCCATGACTAATGATCATAATCTTCTGAAAAGGTTACTGCAGAACGTTCAAGAGCTGGTCTCCTCCGACATTGCATAGTCCAAGGGATAAAGTGATCGTCTTCTGATCAGATTCCTAAAGTTATACTTCTCTAGAATTTAATTGTACTGATGTACTCTTTCTTTCTTAGTTTATAGTTAAACTTTTTGTTTTTACAAACATAATAACGACTCTGCTGGGGATGACTTTCTCCTCCGACGAGAAGGTGATAACTCAATGCGATATTGCGTCGGTTAGCATGAGGTAGGAGACCTTGGTCGTCGAATTCGACGAAGTTGCTTATAAACATCTAATTAGAGCCGGGGGTGCCAAGTGTGCTTCTGCCAAGGGTGCCACCACTGTTCCTGCCAAGAACAAGGAGTGCGCCACCTGGACTCCAAAATCTAATGCCACACCAATTGCTTCTGCTGCTACCCAAGACAAGGAAAAGCGTCCTATGGCCATTCCCCACTCTTCTCCAGTGCTGGACTTGGCAAAAAACGGACTTGATTGTGCCTTTGTGCCAATCAGTACCAAAACTGTACCTCTGAACAAGGATTCTACTTCCCAGAAAGTATGTTCTATTCAGAGTTCACTTCCTTCTGTCCATAGGCACCGCATCAAGTGCGTTGTGCCAATGCGCGCATAACGCCAAGGCATCTTGTAAACTTCACAACAATCTGATCGGTGCCAAGCTGCTCTGCGCCAATCAGGCCTGCACCATAACTCCCTACCCTGCGTATATTAAGGACAAAATAGGGAAGATTGAAGGCATCTCAGACCAACAATCAAATGGCACCAGATGCTGTCATGTGCGCCTATCTCAACAGGTGCCGATGTAAGTCCACTAAATCATTATTATTATTATTTTTATTATTTAATTATTTAACCTATTGTTTTATACACACTATTTTCCTAAGTATATCATTAGATAGATTAAATAAGAAAGAAATAGTTTGGTTGCAAAACCTAATTTTTCTAGGGGCCTCCACATAATTATGAGATTCAAATCTCATTTCAAATAAACTAACCCTCAAGCATAGTACCCACATTTCATCCAATTGTGATATACACAAATCTGTTTCAAACACAAACTTCCCTCAATCCAAATCCACCGATGGTACCAATCCAAATCTCAGTATATATAGGGGACTAACAACAGCCGCCCCACCTTCGTAGAACCCTAAAGAGAGAAACTCGATCCTTTTTGTCGCAAAGAATGCAAGGGAGAGTTGAGGAAGAACGAGGAATCACTCAAGTTCAGGCAATGACCTAATAGGTACAAAACTCCTTAATCTTTGATTTCACGATTTCATGCTTTGGGTATTCGAATGTATGCCTAGGAGGTAGTTCATAGAAAGAGCAGTGATCCCCTGTTTGGTCGAAGTCTATGCTTTCTAAATAATAGGGAAGGGGGTTCGATTTACTTGTATAAAGTCACCAGTAAGATACTAAGGGAACAAAGTTACCCATGACTAATCAGTACAACATTAATTCGTATGGCATTGGAGTAACCTGGTAACTAAGGGTACAGAGTCCACAGCATAGAAGCAGGGTTTCAAACTTGGTATTTGGATGGGTAGTACCTACCTCGATTAGCATAAAACCGATAGGTACTTGCCATAATCTCGACAAAGGAACCATAGGTAGTCCTTGTGTGGAAGGCTAGGTAGTTGGTTAGGGGTAGGACCAGGCCTACCCACAATTTTCATTTTGTGGTATTGATGAGTCCCAGGAAACAGGGCTCGGGTTCTTATTCCAGTACCAGGTAGACATAGGTGGATTCCTAAGAATAACATGTGATAGTCCCTAATGTTTAATGGATTTCGATATGTTTCCTCTTGAGCACCAAACCATTAGGGATCCATCAGGAAAGCTTTCCTACGCTGACAACTTAGTTGGAACCTTAGAAAACCTATGTAAGGATAGCATTGCTACCTAGGTATGGGGAGAGGTGTTCCATAGAGAGGACATCAACATATGGTTTTAGTCCTACGAATCGATTGATGCAACTGGTGAGTGCTCCTTATATGCACAGGTGAATTCAGGACCCTCATAGCAGTGACAACTATAGGTAGATGCTTACTTTAGGAAGCAAGTTTTAATAAATCAAAGGGTGGAGGACTAGATTATCAGTAAGGATGTATGATACCATCAGTCGAAATTGATGGATGGACACACCTCTTTACCCAAGTTGATACCATCAGGGAATTACCATGATAATCCTTTCTTTTATTCAACTAAGGTAAGTTAACTTAGAATACAGATCATAGACACCATAGAGTATCAGAAATAGAATGAATGGAAGCAGGGGCAATCTGACACCTACAGGTGTTAGGCCAGGTGGCAAGGGCATTTGTAGTATCTTCTACATACTGGTGTATTGGCAGGAGGCTTCTTGTTGACCTGCAGTTAAGAAATAAACTAAGGTGTAATCTATATGGGTAGTAGAAAGGGGGAAACTAGAGGTTAAGAGTACTCCTCTGGGCACATGACAGTCGGTAGTGGCCTATCATCTAAAGGCTTACTATAGCAGTACCAAGTCGGGAAGAGACATGGCTGTGTGGACAAGTTTGGGGTGGCCTGTAGCATTAGTCTGTACTAGTGAGTCAGGAATGGTTGACAGTGAGTTAGGGAAAGGGAAGCCTAGTGTGTATTAGAGTAATGGGTATGATCTATATATTCTTACTGGATAATAGTACAAGACTAACCTGTATTTTATTATCTGAGTTCATTTAGCAAGGGTTGCTAACATTGGATACAGGGGATCTTGCAAGCCCTTCTTTGCCCTGATATACTTAGGTGTTGTCTAAGTGATTCAAAGACATCAGATATCACCTAGCATGTAGAGGACCACTAACCCACTGCAAGAAAAAAATTAGAAAAATTAGTAAAATAGACTATAATGGATAGTTATCTTGGAAGGACTATAATGACATGATATATATATACATATAACACATGGGTAAAAACCACCAGTTTGTGTAACAGGGAAAAGAGACACTTAGGGTAACAGGTAGTACCCCAACTAAGAGTAGATGGAAACTAGGAAGCCTAGAGCCCAGTTTAGTTGAAGGGTATACTATAAACCAAATAGGAAGTTTAGTTTATTTTAGAATCACTCATTAACATTGTGTTTCATTTAAAATAGGTTACTTGGATCTCGGTTGGGACTCTGACCAGTGCCAGCAGCCCAGGACGCCAGGCGAGTATAGTTTATTGCTTGTTTTCGATATTGATCTTTACTATACCTCATTGTTAGTCAATAGATATGTGATTTTCATCTTTTATGTTGGTTATATTCTGTCGTGTCGGGGAGGTAAAGTACCAAGGATGTTTGATCTGACCTTATTCAGTGTATATCGTGTAGACAGTGATTACTATTATATTATACCGTATAGACAGTGTTTCTTTATTGAAGTATACCGTGTAGACAGTGTTACATTATACAGTGTAGATATCATAGACAGTATCGTATAATTGTTCGGAGATCGGTCACATATCAAAGGTACTTCAGTCAGTCAGTCGGTGAGTATTTTTCTTGTATTTTATTTACATTCTTTCGGTATTTAGTTTTATTCTGTCTTTCTTCACTTATTTTTTAAATCATATGTTTAAAGGCTAACCTCTGTTGTATAGTTATTTTCATATATTAGAACTGCATTCAGTAAATTGTACTCGTTCTATCCTGACTGGATAACCAAACAAATTTTAGGTGATTGTGAAGAGGTCGTGTGCCCTGGCCAGTATGGCCCATACTTGGGGGATACCGTAGAGACAGACTTTGCCTATCAGAAGGAGTACGTAGCCTTTGATCCTGCTGCGCTTGCTTAGTTATCTTTAGTTAGTATTGAGACATTGTAGTGGATACTGAGTTGATTTTTGGGATATTGTAGTTGATATTTTCATGTTCTTTAAGCATCACACGTTTTCCTATTTTGAGATGGTTCTATTTATATTTATCTTCAGAGTTGAGTCTTGATATGGTTTGGATGGTTCCCAAGTGTGGATTATCATTATATATGGTTGTTCATCATATTGTTACAGCGTTTGACCATCGACTCTGCGACGTTGGCTGGGCGTGTATACGATTCATGCCAAAATATTGGGTGCGGGTCGTGACATATTTTTATGGTGGCCCATGCAGGTCTGTTTTCGCAAAGAAAGTGAAACCGTGGTAGTTCTTAAGTTAGCCGTACTACTATGGGCCGACAACTAGGACTAGGAATAGGAACCTAAGGACCGTCTCCACAAGTTGAAACTGTGTTATTGACTTCTATACTCGACTTCAAGTACCCTTTATGCATCATGTTTGAATCTTTCTACCGTCTAATGATTTCCTTTGTTTTCAGCTAATGGATTCGCAAGACAGAAACAATGTTGCCCTGAACACTCCACCGGTCGTTGGCAGATTTTTCACCTATAGGACACCACCGACGCAGGGAGGCCAGCTTACTCATCAGGGCGACCCGGCTCAGCCACAGTACTCGAGGTTCTACAGGGACGATATTCCACCACCACCGATGTTCCCTCCGCAGACTCCAGTACCAGCAACCATTCCTTCTCCGACACCTGTTCCACTCATCATATCCCCGATACCAGCAGTCTATCCATAACCTACGATGTATCCAGCACCATCTATGTATCCAGCACCTATGATGCTTCAGGCACCCTTTATGTACCCAACACCTACCATGCATCCAGAGCCAGTGATGTACCCGACACCTGCTCTTCCCCTACTACCTGCATTAGACAATATTACACTCCTGGGAATTTTCCAGCAGCAGGCCAACATCTTTTGCAATACCTTGCGAGAGGCTCTTCAGCAAAGAGATGCTCCCTAACAGCGCCCTGGAACTTCTAAGAACTTCATGGACCTCTGGCCCAGGGAGTTCCATGGGATAGAGAGAATTATCTACGCTGATGAATGGTTGGAGAACGTGGAGCGGTACCTGAAGATGGCCCGAGTCTCAGAGGATCTCAAAGTAGAGTCAGCTAGCGGATAACTTTTCGACATCGCACGGACATGGTTCTAAGGCGAGCCCCGATTTGCTGCTCCAGACGTGACTTGGGAAGAATTCAAGCGGCTATTCAAGAAGAAATTCTACCCCGACGTAGCATGAGAGGCATTGGCGAGTCAGTTTGAGCACTTAGAGCAGGAAAATCTCACCATTGACGAGTACACTGCAGAGTTTTCCTGCCTCAACCGTTTTGCGGAGAGTATGGTCAACACCCCAGAGAGCAAGGCAAGAAGATTCAGAAAAGGATTATCTCACGAGATCCGTTTAGCTATCGCCACCAGTCGGGCCACTACTTACGAGAAGATTCTGGAGGTCGCCCAAGCTGTAGAAGAAGAGCTGAATTATAGGCCAAAGAGGAGTCGAGATACTTTCAGAGGAAGCAACAACCAGTCAACACCGGCGAAGCGTCCCGAAATTCAGCCGAGGTCCTTCCAACACCAGCACCAATTCCAGTCCACTAATAGAGCCCCAACACATCAGCAGAATCGAGGCCCGGCCAGAGCTCAGACATAACAGCCACAGAGATAGTTCCAGCATGCTCCGCACTATACTTTTTGCGGAAAGACCGGACACCTTTGGGACAACTGCAGACAGAGGCTTGGATCGTGTCTATACTGCGGATCACCTTTACATCAGCTGAAGGATTGCGTACTGGCTTCCGATCGAGCAGGACGTGAGACAGCTCTAGCACAGAGAGCACCAACTAGACCACCAGTCGCCACCCAGCTGCGAGGTCCACTACTCCCTACTCAGCAACAGCAGTTCACGCAGCACCAGCAGAGAGGATCACCCCAGCAAGGCAGAGCTTTTGCCATGGCTATTGAGAAGCCCGAGCCTACACCAGATGTGATAACAGGTTCCATACTTCTCTAATATTTCTTCGCTATTACTTTGTTTGATTCGGGTGCGTCCTACAATTTTATTTATGTAGCTTTTGTATTCAAGCATAGTATAGCATCTGTACCCTTGGGTGGTAGTTGCAAAATTATGACAGACGGAGGCCCTATCCTAGTCAAGGATATTTACATGAGGTGTCACATCACCGTGGGAGAAAAAGTGGTGCACGCTAACTTACTCGTAATGCCACTATCGAGCTTCGACATCGTTCTCGGGATGGATTGGTTGAGTAAGAATTATGCCAATATATACTGCCACCGAGGATGTGTTGTATTCAGTCCTCCCGGGCAGTCTGCATTCGAGTTCGCCAGAGGGGCGATAAAGCAGCAGAGTGGGGCTTTTTGTGGAGCTACAATTCAGGAGGAAGAGACACCGCATCCCATCATCGCAGAATTCATGGACGTTTTTCCTGAGGACTTACCAGGATTGCTGCCAGATAGGGACATCGAGTTTGCTATTGATCTGGTGCCAGGCGCAGAACCAACGGCACAATCGGTGTATCGGATCAAAAATAAGGAAGCTGAAGAATTGAAGAAGCAGATCGATGAATTGCTAGAGAAAGAGTTCATCAGAGAGAGTTCCTCACCATGGGGATCCCCTATTCTTTTTGTACCGAAGAAAGATGGTACGGTGCGGACGTGCATCGACTATCGAACATTGAATAATCATACTATCAAGAACAAGTACCCATTACCGAGGATTGACGATCTCTTCGATCAATTGAGTAGCGTATGGGTATTTTCGAAGATAGATTTGAGGTCGGGTTACCATCAACTAAAGATGAAGAAAGAAGATATACCGAAGACTGCCTTCCGAACCAAGTACGGACAATATGAGTTTATGGTAATGCCATTCGGATTAACCAATGCCCCGGAAGTCCTCATGAACTTGATGAACAAGGTATTCCATCCGTACCTTGACAAGTTCGTAGTAGTGTTTATCGATGACATACTCATTTACTCGAAACCATCGGAAGAATACGAGAAACACCTGAGGATCATGCTAGAGACCCTCAGGAAGGAGAAGCTCTATGGAAAACTCTCGAAATATGAGTTTTTCTTGGACAAGGTGGAGTTCCTTGGACATGTGGTGACAGGAGACGGTATATCCGTCGATTCAAAAAAGATAGTATCTGTGGAATCTTGGACTACTCCGACTACGGTGGCAGAGTATGTAGCTTCTTGGGATTAGCAGGTTATTATCGGAAGTTCGTACAAGATTTTGCCTAGATTGTAGAGCCAATGACTAGGCTCACTCGAAAGGACGTAGAGTTCGTATGGACAGAGGACTGCCAGGCTGCGTTCGATGAGTTGAAGGAGAGGCTGACGATAGCCCCTATTTTGGCTTTACCTTTGGGATCGGGAGGTTTCACCATTTATAGTGATGCCTCGGGCAAGGAACTGGGCTGTGTCCTAGAGCAGAACAAGGGAGTGATAGCCTATGCATCTAGACAGTTGAGACCGCATGAGAAGAACTACCCCACACACGACCTAAAGCTGGTAGCAGTGATCTTTGCCTTGAAGTTGTGGAGACATTATTTGTACGAAGAGCGAGTGGAAATTTTTACTGACCACAAAAGCTTAAAGTACGTCTTTACAAACGGAGTTGAACATGAGGCAGCACAGATGGCTTGAGATGATGAGTGACTATGATATTTATCTACAGTACCACCCGAGAAAAGCTAACGTTGTTGTGGATGCTTTGAGCAGGTATCCCGTAGCAATGTGCTTGACTTGAGATCGTCACTTATTAGCGGACTTAGAGAGTTGGGCATCGAGATCGTCATTCCAGGGGGCGAGATGCAGTGATGGGCATGCAGATTCAGTCAGGATTGATAGACAAGATTCGGAAGGCACAGCATCAGGACGAGCAGCTGAAGAACATCATAGCGCAGGTACGGGCCGGTTTGCTAGACGATTTCACTATTATAGAGGATGGTTCGTTGAGGCACGGGACGAGACTTTGTGTACCTAGTGGAGAGCTTAGAGAAGAAGTTAAACAGAAGGCACACTGTTCCCAGTATTCTCAACATCCAGGAGCCAATAAGATGTACAAGGATCTGAGAAACCATGTGTGGTTGTATGGTATGAAACGAGAAGTGGCCCACTTTGTTTCTAAATACCTCGTGTGTCAGCAGGTCAAGGCCGAGAGGCAGAGACCAGGAGGGTTGTTGCAGCCACTACCGATACCCGAGTGGAAGAGGGAACACATCACCATAGATTTTGTTTCCGGTCTTCCACGGTCATCAAGAGGAAAAGATGCGATTTGGGTCATAGTTGACAGGTTGACCAAATTGGCCCACTTTATACCATTCAATGTGGGGTTATCTACACAAAAGTTGGCAGAGCTTTATATGAAGCAGATAGTCAGGCTGTACGGAGTTCCAGTGACCGTGACAGCAGGTTCATGTCCCACTTCTGGAGGAGCCTCCAGGCTAGCTTGGGCACAGCGCTCAAGTTCAGCACCGCCTATCATCCACAGACGGATGGACAGTCAGAGCGGACCATTCAGACGCTCAAAGATATGTTGTAGACGTGCGTGCTAGATTTTGGTGGTTCGTAGGAGGACCACCTTCACCTCGTGGAGTTCTCCTACAACAGCAGCTACCAAGCTAGTATCGAGATGTCCCCATTTTAAGCCATGTATGGACGGAGGTGTCGTACACCGCTATCTTGGGACGACGTGGGCGAGCGAGCGCTGTTAGGACCAGAGAAGGTAGTAGATGCTGTAAAGAAAGTCAAGATGATTAGAGAGCGGCTCCGCGTGGCTAAGGACAGATAGAAGCACTGGGTCGACCGTCACTGTAGGCCGTTAGAGTTTGAGGTATGGAATCTTCTTATTATAAACTACAGGTATAGTTATGAGATTCGTTATAATATTTGTGCATCTAGGTTGGCAATTTAGTATTTTTGAAAATTTCTTTGACGTGTGGCTCTATTCGTTTCGGTAAAGGCGGTAAACACAGCCCATGTTTCATTGGGCCGTTTGGCATTCTCGAGAAGATCGGTGCAGTAGCGTATCGATTGGCCTTACCGCATACACTGGAAGGAGTGCACAACGTGTTCCACATGTCTCAACTGAGACGATACGTGGCGGACCCCAGTCATGAGTTGGACCATTCGGAGATCGAGGTAGGACCGAGTCTCAGCTATCAGGAGCAGCCTGTGGAGATTTTGGACAGCAAAGAGAAGGTCCTGAGGAATCAGACGATTTCCTTGGTTCGTGTCGCGTGGAGGCACCACTCCCCGGGCGAGTCCACATAGGAGAGAGAGGACGAAATGAGCGAGCGTTATCCCTACATGTTTGAGCCATGAGGTACATTATTATTCTACGTCTACCTTAAATTTCGGGTATGAATTTATTTCAGTCTTTAAATTTCGAGGACAAAATTTTTATAAGTGGGGTAGATTTGTAAGTCTATTAAACCATTTTTTTATTTTTTTATTATTTAATTATTTAATCTATTGTTTTATACACACTATTTTCCTAAGTATATTATTAGATAGATTAAATAAGAAAGGAATAGTTTGGTTGCAAAACCTACTCTCTCTAGGGGCCTCCACATAATTATGAAATTCAAATCTCACTTCAAACAAACCGACCCTCAAGCAATGTACCCAGATTTCTTCCAATTGTGATATACTCAAATCTGTTTCAAACACAAACTTCCCTCAATCCAAATCCACCTTCGATACAAATCCAAATCTCAGTATATATAGGGGACTAACAACAGCCGCCCCACCTTCGTAGAACCCTAAAAAGAGAAAATCGATCCTTACTGTCGCAAAGAACGCAAGGGAGAGTTAAGAAAGAACGAGGAATCACTCAAGTTCAGGCAACAACCTAATAGGTACAAAACTCCTTAATCTTTGGTTTCACTATTTCATGCTTTTGGTATTCGAATGTATGCCTAGAAGGTAGTTCATAGAAAGAGCAGTGATCCCCTATTTGGTCGAAGTCTATGCTTTCTAAATAATAGGGAAGGGGGGTTCGATTTACTTGTATAAAGTCACCAGTAAGATACTAAGGGAACAAAGTTACCCATGACTAATCGGTACAACATTAATTCGTATGGCATTGGAGTAACCTGGTAACTAAGGATACAGAGTCCACAGCATAGAAGCAGGGTTTCAAACCTTGGTATTTAGATGGGTAATACCTACCTCGATTAGCATAAAACGGATAGGTACATGCCATAATCTCGACGAAGAAACCATAGGTAGTCCTTGTGTGAAAGGCAAGATAGTTGGTTAGGGATAGGACCAGGCCTACCTACAGTTTGTAGTTTGAGGTATTGATGAGTCCCAGGAAACAGGGATCGGGTTCTCATTCCAGTACAAGGTAGACATAGGTGGATTCCTAAGAATAACATATGACAGTCCCTAATATTTAATGGATTTTGATATGTTTCCTCTTGAGCACCAAACCATTAGGGATCCATCAGGAAAGCCTGCCTTCGCTGACAACTTAGTTGGAACCTTAGAAAACCTATGTAAGGATAGCACAGCTACCTAGGTATCGGGAGAGGTGTTCCATAGAGAGCACATCAGCATATGGTTTCAGTCCTACGAATCGATTGATGCAACTAGTGAGTGCTCCTTCTATGCACAGGTGAATTCAGTACCCTCATAGCAGTGACAACTATAGGTAGATTCTTACTTTAGGAAGCAAGTTTTAATAGAACAAAGGGTGGGGGACTAGATTATCAGTAAGGATGTATGATACCATCAGTCAAAATTAATAGATGGACACACCTCTTTACCCAGGCTGATACCATCAGGGAATTACCATGATAATCCTTTCTCTTATCCAACTAAGGTAAGTTAACCTTAGAATACAGATCATAGACACCATAGAGTTCAGAAATAGAATGAAAGGAAGCAGGGGCAATCTGACACCTACAAGTGGTAGGCCAAGTGGCAAGGGCAATTGTAGTATCTTCTACATACTGGTGTATTGGCAGGAGGGTTCTTGTTGACCTACAGTTAAGCAATAAACTAAATTGTAATCTATGTGGGTAGTAGAAAGGGGAAAACCAGAGGTTAAGAGTACTCCTCTGGGCACATGACAGTAGGTAGAGGCCTTTCATCTAAAGGCTTACTATAGCAGTACCAAGTCGGGAAGAGACAGGGCTGTGTGGACAAGTTTAGGGTGGCCTGTAGCATTAGTCTGTACTAGTGAATCAGGAATGGTTGACAGTGAGTTGGGGAAAAGGAAACCTAGTGTGTATTAGAGTAATGGGTATGATCTACATATTCCTACTGGACAATGGTACAAGACTAACTTGTATTTCATTATCTGAGTTCATTTAGCAAGGGTTGCTAACAATGGATACAGGGGATCTTGCAAGCCCTTCTTTGCCCTGATGTACTCAGGTGTTGTCTGAGTGATTTGAAGGCATCAGATATCACCTAGCATGTAGAGGACCACTAACCCACTGCAAGGATAAAATCAAAAAAATTAGTGAAATAGACTATATATGGATAGTTATCTTGGAAGGACTATAATGAAATGATATATATACACATATAACACATGGATAAAAACCACCAGTTTGTGCAACAGGGAAAAGAGACACTTAGGGTAACAGGTAGCCCCAACTAAGAGTAGATGGAAACTAGGAAGCCTAGAGCCCAGTTTAGTTGAAGGGTATACTATAAACCAAATAGGAAGTTTAGTTTATTTTAGAATCACTCATTAACATTGTGTTTTATTTAAAATAGGTTACTTGGATCTCGATTGGGACTCTGACCAGTGCCAGCAGTCCAGGACGCCAGGCGAGTACAGTTTATTGCTTGTTTTCGATATTGATTTTTACTATACCTTATTGTTAGTCAATAGATATGTAATTTCCGTCTTTTATGTTGGTTATATTTTTTCGTCTCGGGGAGGTGAAGTACCAATGATGTGTGATATGACCTTATTTAGTGTATACCGTGTAGACAGTGATTACTATTGTATTATACCATATAGAGAGTGTTTCTTTATTGTAGTATATCGTGTAGACAGTGTTACATTATATAGTGTAGATATCGTAGACAGTATCGCATAATTGTCCCTAGTTCGATCACATATCAAAGGTACTTCAATCAGTCAGTCAGTCGGTGAGTATTTTTGTTGTATTTCATTTATAGTCTTTCGATATTTAGTTTTATTCTGTCTTTCTTCGTTTATTTTTTAAATCGTATGTTTAAAGGCTAATCTCTGTTGTATAGTCATTTTTATATATTGGAACTGCATTCCGTGAATTGTACTCATTCCATCTTGACTGGGTA
This sequence comes from Iris pallida, assembly GCA_029216955.1. NCBI lineage: Eukaryota > Viridiplantae > Streptophyta > Magnoliopsida > Asparagales > Iridaceae > Iris > Iris pallida. Next base: position 28,044 of record JANAVB010021034.1, on the reverse strand, counting down.
ACCAAACAAATTTTAGGTGATTGCGAAGAGGTCGTGTGTCCTGACCAGTGTGGCCCGTACTTGGAGGATACCGTAGAGACGGGCTTTGCCTATCAGGAGGAGTACGCAGCATCAGATCCTGCTGTGCTTGCTTAGTTATCTTTAGTTAGTATTGAGACATTGTAGTGGATACTGAGTTGATTTTTGAGACATAGTAGTTAATATTTTCTTGTTCTTTAAGCATCACACATTTTCCTATTTTGAGATGGTTCTATTTATATTTATCTTCAGAGCGGAGTCTTGATATGGTTTGGATGGTTCCCAACTGTGGATTATCATTATGCATAGTTGTTCATCATATTGTTACAGCATTCTACTGCCGACTCTGCGGCGTAGGCTGGACGTGTACACGGTTTATGCCCAAATATTGGGTGCGGGTCGTGACAGCCGAACAGAAATGAATCAGATGGTGCAGCAAAAGACTCGGCGCCAATCGGTAATTTCTATATTATGAAGGCTTTTAAGAGCCAGAATCTACTTATCTGTGCTAATGAACTTAGTTCTATCCTGTAAACATATGGAACGCAAAAGCTTAGGAATAGGCATCATATTCCTAATGTAATAAGGCAGAGTCAGCCTTCTTCTTCTTCTTCTTCTTCTTCTTCTTAAACCTACAATGTAAGAAGGCAGAGTCTGCCTCCTTCTTCTTCTTATCCCTATAATGTAAATAGGCAGAGTCGGCCTCATTCTTCTTCTTCTTCTTTTCCTGCTACTGTACTAGATCTCCAAGAACTTATTGTACAAAAGCAAAAGACGGCGAGTGCATCTCGTGCAGCGATAACTCTATAGACTGAAATCGTTGTAATCAGTATCATGAAATCGTAATCAAGTACTGCTGTAAGACAGCCAAACAGTTTGTGTTTGACTGCTTGAATTACCCTGGCTTTCCTAGAATGGTCTTGATAGTCGACGATGACATGTTCACATATAACAAACATCATTGTCATTCACATAAAATTGACATCAAGTATTGCTGCAAGCTGGCAAAACGAGTGGTGTTCAACCGTCTGAATTACTCTCGATCTCTCGATCACTCTCGATCTCCCAATGTGTCTTGGTGGATAACGATGAATTGCTATTTACTTCTGTTAACATGGCATCTCATAGCAGTGGGGTAAAAGACGTTCGAGGCAAAATTTATCATGACCTTCAGGTCGACAAGTCCGTAATCAAGCTCTTGACTCCTCTGAAGGAGTCTACCAAAATACATGATCAAGAAGCCGAGACTTCCTCGGTCAAAGGAATCTTCATGATTCCAACTGAGACTCCTTCGGGTAAAGAAATCTTCATAATTTCAACTGAGACTTCCTTGGTCAAAGGAATCTTCCCGATTTCAACCCTGGGGTAACAGTTTGCTAGATTTTGATGCTGATAGCGAAGTATCACGACCCGCACCCGCCGTGAGGGTATGAGTACGTAACAGCGCCCAGCCTACGCCGCAGTGTCGGCGGTAGAACGCTGTTCTAGGTCATGAACTATAACTAGCTAACATGTAATACTCTCCAAAAGGAGTCCAACACAGAGGTACAACAGAAGAATAACAATCTCAACATCTACCAGTCCAAAAACTCTAAGAATATACAACTCAGGAAATAAACAACCGCTATACATGAAAAGAGAACAGGCTAAGCCATCTACACTAAGCAAGGGTGCCATCCGCAGTAGCTGCCTGAACCTCCCCGGGGGTCCAGGTCGCGAGTGTCATCTAGGCAAGCTCCAAAGTAAGGGGTGCAGGGTTCCTCATCATCATCTGTAAAATTTTCAACAGGTCCAGTCAGGACGGGAGCGAGCACAATACATCTCACGCAGATCATAACAGGTTAGAAAAATATAAACATGCAAGAGAGTACGATACATGAAACTGAAAGAAGATACATGATGTAAACAGGAAGGGAACTGTAATAGAAATATCTACTATAAGTAGAGAGCTACCAGTGACTAGTGATTTAGAGTACAAAGTCGACATGTGAACGGCTTGATTTGCACATGGCTATACTAAAGAGGTGTACATGGCTATTCTACTTTGGAATTGTTCACATGACTATTTATACTCCCCCAAGCCCCCAATCAATACACAAGGATCCAGACAGGTTATGTTACGCACATGATTTTTACATGAAGCCCATAAATGGGTATACATAAAGTATTCACGAGGCTCAGAGAACTGAGTGCACATGAATTCTACACGAAGGCCCACGAAGGGTGCACATGAAGTATAGGTTATACATGAGATTCATGAAAAACATGACCGATCATGGTAGCACATGAGAGTACACAAGCAAGCACGAACGAGCATGAAGCACATGACAAACATGGATAACAGGAGAGCGAGGAATACACGATGTACATGAAACACATGGCACAATGTTTCCGATGCTCCCGAGGGGGATAACATCTCAAGCAAGGATCCATATAGTATCAATCCGTGATAATGTCGTAACAGCATCAAATAAGGTAAACTAGAGCAGGAATATAATTCTAAGCAAGTTATGAAATGATCAGAGAATGTACTCGCCTGGTATCTGAATAGCTGTGAAAATGTACTGTCCGAGATGAGGTACCTGACTCCTAGTTAGAGCAACACAAGTCACAACAAGCCCAGAATGGTAAATAGATGCACTACTATGAGTTCTACATGAATCTAGGTCGATTTAGGCCAAGTCAACTCTTGGTCAACTTCAGTCAACTATACCAGTCAAACTAGGTCAACTATGGTCAAGATAGTCTAGACTCAACTATCTAGGTCTAACATGTCTAATCAGCCTATTCTAGCAGCACACATCACATCACAAGCCTTATAAGTCTATCACACACAAATCACATGTGTGCATATATAGCTATAATATAGGAATCTACATAAGCCAATACAATCTATATTGGTAAATACATTGCTTCTACACATATATACATATATTACACTAAGCTAATATAGTTATCACACACATATATAGGCTACATCATATTTAGCTATCAATCATGAACCTCACGTATATATATACATGAATATAGGCTTACACCTATACAACAATGTATATATATAGAGCATATATAACTATAGGTGAAACTCTATCTACCACAATAACACTTTTAGCCATATATAGCATATATACATACAGAGGGATATAGAGAAGAGCATGCAAGGGGGTTCATGTGTATTAGTGAGAGTGTAGGGTGCACAGAAATCTCAGGTTTTGTATATGTGTAGGAATCTCATGAAATGGTTGAAATTATATGTAGTGTGTGTCTAGGTAGAACCTGTGTTAACAGCCAATTCACTACCAAAATATATGGATTTACCGACGGCCATTTAGCGACGGAAATTTTTCGTCGCTATTACCGTCGGATCACCGACGAATTTGTGACAAAATACCGACGGAAAGCAGTGGACAATTTTTTTATTTTTTTATGTCCATATCCGTCGCTACGCCGTCGATAGGTCGTCGGCCAAGTAGCGACGGTTTTATATCCGTCGCTAGAACGTCGCATATTTTGGCGGCAAAAGCGTAAAATATTGGCACGAGATTTGACTGACGACTTAGCGACGGAATAATCCGTCGCTACTCTGGCGCGAGATTTACTGACTACTTAGCGACGGAATAATCCGTCGCTACTCCGTCGCTAATTTCTGTACCCTAACTTAAATTGAACCGACGGGGGAGAAATTTTTATTCCCCCCCAAAACACTCTCTCTCTTCCTTCTCCCTCTCTCCGACGATCTCGCTCTCTCCGACCGGCGATCTCCCTCTCTCTCTCTAAGGTATGCTCTCTCTCCCCTCCCCCTCTCTCTCTCTCTATCTCCCTCTCTCTCTCTCTCTCTCTCTCTCTTTTACGATTTGGGGGGTTGGGGGGCTGTCGTAGTGGTCGGAGAGGGTGTGGGGCAGGGGGTTTCGGGTACGGGGTGGGGTGGTCGGGGCAAGGGTGGAGTGGGGTGGTCGGGGGCAGGGGGGTCGGGGAGGGGGTCGGGCAGGGGTGTGGGGGTAGTCTGGGCACGGGGGGTTCGGGTAGGGGGTGGGGTGGTCGGGGCAAGGGTGGGGTGGGAGAGGGGGCAGGGGGGGTCGGGGAGGGGGTCGGGCAGGGGTGGGGGGGTGGTCTGGGCAGGGGGGTGGGAGAGGGGGTCGGGCAGGGGTTGGGGGAGGGTCGGGCAGGGGTTGGGGGAGGGTCGGGCAGGGGTTGGGGGGGTCGGGGCAGGGGGTGGGAGAGGGGGTCGGGCAGGGGTTAGGGGGGGTCGGGCAGGGGTTGGGGGGGTCGGGGCAGGGGAGGGCAGGAGGGTGGGAGAGGGGGTCGGGCAGGGGTTGGGGGGGTCGGGCAGGGGTTGGGGGGGTGTCGGGGCAGGGGGGCGTAGGAGGGACTCTGGAGTCCCCGCGCAGGAGTCCTCCTCCTCCTCTCCCATAGACACACACACACACACGGACACACACACACACACACGGACACACACACACACGGACACACACACACAGACACACACACACGGGGACACACACACACAGACACACACACACACGGACACACACGGACACAGACACACGGATACACACACACACAGACATATATATATATATATATATATATATATATATATATATATATATATATATATATATATATATATATATAGGCATAATTTTAAGTAATTTATTAATAATATATATATATATATATACACAGACACACGTCGTGAAGTCTAGTATATATATTTGATTAGCTAAGGTAGAAGTTTAGCCTAATTAAGGTTAGTTTTGACAGAGTTGACTTGGACTCCTAATTTGACCTAGAACTTGCCTAGTTGACCTATTTGTATTTCGATTGATATCATATGAATAGTTTGCCTAAGATTTGATTGGGTTGGTTTTAATGTGTGGGTAAATTAGTTTACCTTATTTTAGAGTATGACTACGTAGCTAGTGTGTAGAGTAGTATATGGTTACTAGATCCTAGTGTAGAGTAGTATGTAGAGGAGTATGGCTACTAGTGATATATAGATATGTAGGTCCATGTGTATCTGTATCGGGCTATCGCTATCGGTATCGAACTATCGCTATCGGTATCGGACTATCGCTATCGGTATCGAACTATCGGTATCGATCGAACTATCGGTATCGGACTATCGCTATCGGTATCAGACTATCGCTATCAGTATCGACCGTATATACTTAGTATCGGGCGTAGCGGATTAGTATCGATCAGTATATAGGTTTGGGTTAAGATCAAGGTTCAAAGTATCGGTATCGGAATAGTAGGCCGAATAGGAGGCCGAGATAGTCGAATGAGAAGAAGGGAAGAAGGGAGGAGCAGATGGGTCCAGAGCCATGGTGGAGGAGGAGAAGTAACATGAGAGCAGTTTCCGCCGTAACATCTCCTGGCTCTGCTGGCAACTGAAGTCCAGATGCTACAAAGGACGATCCTTCGCTGAAATCGACTACAACACCCATCAGTTCAAGTTCATTCCTATATGAGTAGATCCCAATGCCATAGAAGCCATCAGTTTGTTGACCTTCCTCTATGGCATTGGAATATACTCATATAGGAATGAACTTGAACTGATGGGTGTTGTAGTCGATTTCAGCGAAGGATCGTCCTTTGTAGCATCTGGACTTCAGTTGCCAGCAGGGCCAGGAGATGTTACGGCGGAAACTGCTCTCATGTTACTTCTCCTCCTCCACCATGGCTCTGGACCCATCTGCTCCTCCTTTCTTCCCTTCTTCTCATTCGACTATCTCGGCCTCCTATTCGGCCTACTATTCCGATATGCGTTTGATACGGTCTACCTAACCTATATACTGATACTAATCTGATACTCTCTGATATTAAGTACATCCGGCTTACTAGCTAGCGGATCCACCAGTTATATGATTATATACTAATTATGTTAGATTGTGATACTAAGTAGCCTCGTCGTAGGCCTAGCGTGTTATCCACAAGTTTAGTTTTTCTTACGATATGAGTATCGGTATCGGGCTATTAATTCTTATGTTTAGTTTGTCTTACGATACAGATATTCACATCAAATCGAGCATGAATCGTTACTTTGTTGATCGTACATGGATGTACAAATGACAACACGAGAGCAGAATTGGTGTGAGTGACGATTTTCAGGCAGGTGTGGAAGTATTTTTTAAGTATGCCATGAGCAAAACTCAGTACATGGACGATAACAAAATCAAGTGTCCATGTGTTAATTGTCACAATAGACGTTTCGAAGAAGTGATGACTGTGAGAGATCATTTGACCCGTAAGGGTTTCGTACGTGATTACGGCCTGTGGTCATCGCAAGGTGAATTATATTCAGAAAGACAGGCTGCAAAAGCTGGTACTTATGCTTTTGATGATAATGCTGCAACGGATGTCCTCGAAGACGACGGATGCTCTGTGGATTATGGAGACATGCAGAACCTTGCACGAGATATGGTGTATGCTGCGGCAGGGCCTAATTTTGATTCGGAGGATCCTAATCTCGAGGCAAAGGAGTTCTATGATATGTTTAAGGACGCAGATACTCCTCTATATCCTGGTTGTGAGACTCATTCCGCACTGTCAGTGACGATGCGGTTGTTGAACATAAAGTCTGATTTTAACTTGCCACAAGCTTGCTATGATCGGATCACACAATTAACTAATGAGGTGTTACCGAAGGAATCAAAAGAGCTCCCAAGAAACTTCTACAAGTCAAAGATGATGGTCCGACAACTGGGACTGGGGTACGAGAAGATAGATTGCTGTCGCAACGGATGCATGTTGTATTACAAAGAGAATTGCGTATTAAAAAGTTGTCGGTTCTGTAATGCGGATCGTTACAAGACAGTACATGGAAAAGGAAAGTCAACTAGAAAATGACGTCCTTATAAGTATATGCATTACTTGTCGATCACGAAGCGCTTACAGAGGATGTATATGTCTCTGAATACAGCAGAACACATGACGTGGCACAGTGAAGATCGCATAAAGGACGAAGGAGAATTGTCACATCCTTCGGATGGAGAGGCGTAGAAATATTTTGATTTGTGTCATCCAGATTTTGCTGCAGAGCCTAGAAATGTACGCCTGGCGCTATGTTCTGATGGCTTCGCCCCTTTCGGACAGTCGGGATCTCAATACTCATGCTGGCCGGTCATTCTTACCCCTTACAATCTGCCACCATGGATGTGTATGAAGACTCCTTATATGTTCTTGACAGCTATCATATCCGGTCCCAAAAATCCGACAAAGAACATCGATATATATTTACAGCCGTTGGTGGATGAGCTGAAACAGTTGTGGGAGATCGGCGTCACGACCTATGATATTTCCAGAAAACAAAACTTTCAGATGAGAGCTTCACTCATGTGGACAATCAATGATTTTCCAGCATACGGTATGCTGTCGGGATGGAGTACGCACGGCAACATGTCTTGTCCGATATGTATGGAAAATAGTAAGGCGTTCCGCCTTAGACATGGAGGAAAAACTTCTTTCTTTGACTGTCACCGTCAATTTCTGCCAACGAGACATCCTTGGCGAAAGAACAAGGACGCGTTCAGATATGGAAAACAAGAATTTTCTGAACCTCCTGCCAGATTGTCGGGATACGATATTTGGGAAGATGTAAAGGAATTGCCCACCGCAATGGAAGATCCATCGAACAATCGTGTCGAGGGGTTCGGACAAAGCCATAACTGGACCAAACGGAGTATCTTCTGGGACTTGCCTTATTGGAAAGATAATCTTATTAGGCATAATCTTGATGTCATGCATATCGAAAAGAATGTGTTCGATAATGTCTTCAATACCGTTATGGATATTAAAGGAAAGACGAAGGACAATCCAAAAGCAAGACAAGACATGGCCGAGATATGCAAACGTCATAATCTAAACTTGATACAAAGGGGTGGTGGTGGACAAGTAACTAAGCTGATAGTGCCATACGCATTGAGCAAGGAAGATAGATTAATAATCTGCAAGTGGATATCTACTTTAAGATTTCTCGACGGCTATGTGTCGAATTTGTCTAGATGCGTTGATCTCAATGAACGCAAGCTAACAGGAATGAAGAGTCACGACTGCCACGTGTTTATGGAAAGATTACTGCCCATTGCGTTGAGAGAGTTGTTGCCTTCTGCTGTATGGGTTCCGTTGGCCGAGCTGTCTACATTCTTTAGGGATATCTGTTCAACTAAGCTCACGGTGCAACATATGATACAACTTGAGGAGAAGATTGTCTTAACAATTTGCAAGTTAGAGAAAATATTTCTACCGGGTTTCTTCGACAGTATGGAGCATCTACCGATTCATCTAGCATACGAAGCCCGTGTCGGTGCATCTGTTCATTATCGATGAATGTACCCCTTTGAAAGGTAAATAAAAATCGATATAATTTAAGTGGATTTTACAATTCATTGTTAATTCTCAAGATAATTTGTCTCTCTAGGTATCTAGATCATCTAAAGAAAAAAGTTGGCAACAAGGCTCATATAGAGGCTTCGATATGCGAAGCATATCTTATCGAGGAGGTGTCAAACTTTTGCTCCATTTATTTCGATACTCATGTTGAGACAAATCGAAATAGACCTCAAAGGAATGACGAAGACGTTGAGGAAGGAGGTATATTCAATTTAAGGGGCAAGCCTATTGGGGCTAGTAAGAAACGGTGGTTGAGTGACGATGAGTATGATGCCGCTCACCGATATGTCTTGTTAAATTGTGACATACAAGAAGTGAGAGATTTGGAGAAGTAAGTGACTACACCACGTTATAATCTCTAATTTGGTGAGGTAAGTGACTACACTAATTTTTATTCTCTCTAACAGTGTATTTAGAGATGAAGTCAAAATAAGGACACCCGATATTACCGATGAGGGACTTCAAAGAGAGGTTGATTTTACCTTTCCGTCATGGTTTCGAGATTACGTAAGTAACTGAGATAATATGTCATGCGGCTACCATTTAAATATATATATGCAACTAAAACATTTAAAGTTTACAGGTTTTATTAGCTGAACCAAGTACACTCACAAATGAGAGCATTCGTTATTTGTCATTGGGACCGAAGAAGCATGCAAAGACTTGGCCCGGCTATGTCGTTAATGGCTTCAAGTTTAAGACAACTCAACATCCTATAAATACCGAATTTCTCAATGACGGCTTCAGTACGAAGGATTCTGGTGTTTGCATAAGAGGCACAATCTATGACGACGAGCCGGACTTTGACTATTATGGAGTGCTTCGGGATATTGTAGAATTACAATATAGTGCCCCATTTGATATACATATTGTTATGTTCAAATGTGAGTGGTTCGATACGACACCAAATATCGGTTGGAGAATCGATAAACAATTTGGATTCGTCGATATAAATCATCGCAGGAGGTATAGAGGGTCCGACACGTTTGCGATAGCAAGTCAGGCTGTTCAAGTCTACTATACAAGCTACCCAAGGCGTCGTAGAGATCGCTTTGACTGGTGGGCAGTATGCAAGATTAAATCTAGAAATACATTCAACGTTGGAGACCCAGCATACCAAGAGGACCAGATCGAAAAGCCCCAATACTTGGGACAACAGTCTTGTGACATGGATGTTGAATTAGAGGTTGATATACCTCTTGCTGATAAAAATAGAGGAGAGGAAGAGGTTGATATACAAGACTTAGATGTCAACCAGGGGAGAAAGAGGCGTCTTGTCCCAAGTATTGAGACTGAAGAAGAAGAAGAAGAAGAAGAAGAAGAAGAAGAAGAAGAAGAAGAAGAAGAAGAACTTTATGAGGATGAGGATGAGGATACAGATAAATTCGACGATGAGGATGATGATGATGATGAGGCCGAGGCCGAGGAAGAGGACGATGACGATGATTAAATATCGCTATATTTCAATTGTATCTTGAAGCACCCAATATCTAGTCTCGAATCCTAAATTACCCTATTACATTTGGATTTACAATTACAAGTCTAGTGGAACACAAGATGCCCTTTCATCAAAAGTTACAAGAATTGTACTTTGTTGTATTGGTGCGTAATTTTATCAGATTTTGTGTATCTAGCTTTTATTCGTACTTCACTTCTGATTGTAATATTTATTTCAGTTTGGGATATTTGCGTATTATTGTATGAGTTTCTTTTTGCAGATGGCACTCCTAGGCCTACTCGTCTGGGCGGCACTCATCGCCCTGCTGCTGGTATGGATATGTTTAGTTTTATATTCATTTATAAATCTATGTTGTCGGTATTTTGTTTATGTGTTCTATTTACAGGGCATGGTTGCGAGCACCCGTACTGGTGGTGCTGGCCGTGGTCGTGGCGGTGGCGACGGCGGCGGCGGTGGTGGTGGTGGTGGTGGTCGTGGGCGTGGGCGTGGGCGTGGTGGTAGCGGTCGTGGTCGCCAGCCGCATTCCCCGGATGTGACCTCCGATCCCGACTTGGAGAGCCCGGACACAGGCTCTTCCCGCCGTCATTCTTCTTCGGTGCTACCGACATCGTCGTCGAGGCCTGTGACTCCATCCGCTAGCGGATCCGTTCCGCCACCGGATGTACCAGCGGATGCAGCAGCAGATGCAGCAGGGGGCCCAGCAGTTACTGCTGGGTGGGCCTCGGAGTACCCCGGGATTCAGTTTCATCCTGTTACCGGGGAGTACGTGCGCGGACCCGCGGATCCCCCGACGCCACCAGAGAGGCTGGTGGGCGAGTTCCGACGAGAGCTATGGCCCGCTGGTAAATCGTAAGTAAATTTAAGTTAATTTATTAAATTTGTTTCATTTATTCAAGTTAATAATCCAGTTGTTGCTTCTTTATAGGTTTTTCCCGTGGGATGCTGCCCGGATTCTAGGGCGCATTATCCGGGATAACTACCATGGCCCCTACCTCAATTTTTCTGAGGTGCCTCAGGACATGAAGTACGTCTAGCTCGACGAGATGAGGGTATAAATCCGTCGGTGAATTATTAATTATTCTTTAAATCATTAAATTTTTTATTACGTGATATTTGAATTTGTATGTCAGAGGACGTTCTGGTGGCCCCCCCATCGCGAGGAGGCGATCCGCAGGACCTACAAAGCTGCCGCCGGGAAGAAGATACGGGATGCGGTGTACGACCTTCGTACGGCACATACGAGGAAGGACTGGATCCGGGCGGAGTACTATGAGCAGATGTTGGAGAAGATGGATACTCCGCAGTTCAAGCTGAAATCGGAGAAAGCTAAGGCTAATCGACAGGTCGCGGGTCTGCATACGGAGGGATCAAGGCCCCACGCATCGACGCGTGCAGATTTGGTGAGATAGCGCAAATTCAAATTCATTCTATTATTTAATTTCGTACTGTTAATATACGAAGTTAATTAAATTCTACGTATGCAGGCCCAACGGGCGGTGAAGCAGGGGAAAGAGGCGGAGACGGTCACCGCTCACGATGTATTCGTGCATACGCACAAGAGACGGAAGGACGGGAGCTTCGTCGACGCGAGGGCCGAGGAGACTGATGTAAGTACTTACGTTTATGAGATTTATGTTAGAAATATAATTATTGTTAAGTTAATTAGATAAACTTAGGATTCAGACTATAACTTAGGGAAACATAGGATTTAGATTATAACTTAGGAAAACTTATAGTATAAACACATTCATTGGATAGGATGCGTATCGTGAGGCACTTAGTCGGCTTGAGATCGAGCCCCCTTCCGAGAATGTTGGCGAAACGACGCCCACCCAGACGCACTCTTCTATGGCCGCTCGCTACGACGACGTGTTCGTAGAATCCGTCGGCGGCGTTAGGAAAGGGCGCGTCTACGGCTTAGGTTCCATGGCGCCCTCGTTGCAGCCGTCCCCGAGATATCCACCGCCTCCGCCTCCTCCAGCGCCCCCGGTTGACGATGTGAGGGCGCAGCTTGCGACTCTGACCTCCGCGGTGTCAGATTTGCGGGCGATAGTGTTGGGGTGCTATCCGTCTGCTCCCGGTCCGTCTGCTCCCGGTCCGTCTACTGCTGCTGCCGGTGCTTCGGATCGACCTGGTCCTTCTTTCCCCGGACGGCTTTCGTTTAACCGCTCTGCGGACGCCCACATCGTATCGGATAACACCATCTTGACGCTCCTTGACATGATGTCGCCAGAGCAGCTACGCGCGCTTCCAGACCATGTCTTGTCCCAAGTGGCGGCACACACGGTGGAGGAGTACATACGCAAAGCGGATGCAGCGGCACGAGCACGAGACGATCCGACGGACGGGGTTTGATTTTGTTTATGTTGTTGGTTTTGTAGACATTTGGATACATTGTATGTTCGGATATTTTTTTTATGTTTGGATAATTTAATGTTGGATATTGGATATATTGTGTTGGTAATATTTTGTTGGATATTGGATACGTTGGATATTGGTGTCGGATATGGATATTTTGCATATGGATATATGGTGTTGGATATTGGATACGTTGGATATTCGTGTTGGATATGGATATATGGTGTTGTATATGGATATTTTGCATGTTTGATATTGTGTTGGATGTGTTGTATAAACAGGAAAGAGTCTGTTTGCAGTATTTTTTTTCAAAAATTAGCAGTTAGCGACGGACTGGCGACCACTCAGAGACGGATAGTCCGTCGCCAACTTGAGAAACTGAGGTTAGCGACGGAGTGGCGACGTAAAATCCGTCGCTAACTGGAGCATTTCAATAAAGCGACGGATTGGCGACGGACGATCCATCGACCTGATGTTGTTTGATGTCCAGAAATTTTAGCTTTCGCGACGGATTGGCGACTAACTTACGGCGGACTGGCGACCACTCAGCGACGGATAGTCCGTCGCTAATTGGAGAAACTGAGGTTAGCGACGGAGTGGCGACGTACAATCCGTCGCTACCTGGAGCATTTCAATAAAGCGACGGATTGGCGACGGACGATCCGTCGACCTGATGTTGTTTGATGTCCAGAAATTTTAGCTTTCGCGACGGATTGGCGACTAACTTACGACGGACAGGCGACAAAGTCCCGACGGACTATCCGTCGCTAACTGGAGAAACTGAGGTTAGCGACGGAGTCGCGACGTAAAATCCGTCGCTACTTGGAGCATTTCAATAAAGCGACGGATTGGCGACGGACGATCCGTCGAACTGATGCTGTTTGATGTCCATAAATTTTAGTTTTCGCGACGGATTGGCGACTAACTTACGGCGGACTGGCGACGAAGTCCCGACGGACTATCCGTCGCTAACTGTAGGAATTTAATATATCGACGGATTGGCGACGTAATATCCGTCGCTACCTGGAGAATATTACATTGAGCGACGGTTCAGCGACGGAATGTCCGTCGACCTGGTTCTGTTTGATGTCCATAAATTTTGCAGTTAGCGACGGATGTTTTGTCGCTAATACGACGCTAATCCGTCGTACATATCGGCGGATTAGCGACGGCATAACGACGACCTGCCGTATGGGAAAATCTCTGATACGCTTTTACCAACAAATTTACGACGGATTAGCGACGGATATTGGGTATCAGAAAATCACTGATACGGTTTTGCCGACTCTTTAGCGACAGAGTTTTCCGTCGCTAACCCTATATCCTGATACATGTTTTGACGAAAGCTAGTCGGTAATCCGTCGCTATATATATTTAAATGTGCCGACGGTATTCCGTCGCTAAGTCGTCGCTGAGCGACGGAGTAGCGACGGATATGTTTTAGCGACGAGGTTATTCCCGACGGCTGTTTTACCAAAATATCCGTCGGTAATCCGTCGGTATTTATTTTTGGCGACGGACTACCGACGGATAAGGCCGTCGGTAAATCCATGTATTTTGGTAATAATTCAACTCTCAGATTTCTAACATATAATTACAGTTCAATTTTAAGGATAGAAGCAATACAATGAAAGGGAAATTTAGTTGGCATGAAGGAATTATCAATGATGAACATTGTGTTCTAGGGTCACTGTCATGACAGTGAAAGTTATTATATATGCAAGAGAGGTACACAAGTGTATGGGTGTGTGTCTTATGAATGTCACAATATGCTAAGTGTGTGCATTGACAGGAAAGGGAAGGAAATTCAGTTAACCAGTGGTTCAAACTCATCTCCATACCATAACAGCTACACTAACCATGAAACTCTGTTACAGAAATTAAGAACTCAGTTTAGTGCAATAAATTCCAAAAAATGGAAACACATAGCAATGAGGGAAATATTGAACTAATGACAACCCCACATTTCAGTTGGCAATGAACTGGAAAACAGGGTTAACTTAATACAGTGCATTGACATGAAGGAAGAGGAAAGGAATTTCAGTTCAAGTGACAACAGTCCAACAAAGTCCATTTCCAGGTTAAGAAAAATTGGGAACACAAGGTCCCCATCTCAGTTTGACAAAGTAAAATAACAGTTATAACATCAACCCCCAATTCTCAGGTTTAAGAGATTATTCTCAGGTTAAACCAATGACAGGGAAAACATAATAGGGGGTAGGTGTAATCAAATTTCAGTTTACAGTCAGGGAAAAACATTCAGTTTACAGTCCAAATTCAAATTTCAGTTTTAAACACCATATTCCAACACCAAGCTCAAACTCATACATATGCAAAATCCATTCATATATACAGCCTAGTTAGTTTAAATTGAACCAATCATTGAGGGAAAACCTAACTAACATGCTAATCTCAGTTTATGCATAGGAAAAACCAATTTAATGTGAATGAACATCATTCCTAGGTTTGAAGAAATCACATTGAAATCAAAGAAAAGGAAATCAGTTAAGGGATCTAAGAGTTTAACTAAACCTCTATTTCACAGTTTAAAAAAAAGGAAGAAGAATGATCTCAGGTTCTTAACAGCACCCAAACTCAGTTATCACATTTCAGTATCAGGAGTAACCCAGGTTTGAAGAAAATAACCCTTGCAATCAATGAAGAGGAATCAATCCAGACTTATAACTCAGGTTTTTAACAGAGAATCACACAGTTAATGCAAGGGAAATCGATTAACAGTGTAGATTCATTTCCAGGTTTTTACAAAACTCTAAAACAGTTCAAATGAATGAGTTGGATTAACATATATCCCAGGTTTATCATATTAACATCATTGATTAAAAAGGGAAAAAAATCAGTGAACTAATCTAGTCAATAGGAAACCAATCTCAGGTTATACTACATGAAGCATAAATCCATTTAGTTAAACAACTCATCAAATCCTATCTACACCACCCAAACCAAATTTCGAGTGCCAAAAGCTTATCTAACATGTAACATGGTATGTGGGTTAATTTTAATTGAAAGAACATAATCAGGAAAAAGGGGATTAAATCATTTCAAAACTGAACTGGGAAACAGTATCTTAGTGTATCAGGATTTCTACTATTCTACAACATTTCGAACCAAACACTATCCAAAACCAAAATAACTTAAATAGCATAGTGTAACAGAGATTAAACGTGATCATTAGGATCTAAATGAGCATTAAACAACATTTTACAATCATTTAAAAACGATTTAAACAACCAACACACACTGCACACGCACGAGCCTGCACGAACTCGCATGATCAGTGCACGTGCCTGTACGCACCCGACACGCATCCTTAGGACACGAAACTTCGGGGGTGACACGACTGTCACTGCCCCTTGCTTCACATCCAATGGCACGTGCCTAAGTGTCCTGTATGAGTCGCACGACCCTGCGGGTAGCAGGACAGTGCGTCCAGGCGCGCGCGACCGTGTCCACGAGTCCATTTCGACTCGGACACGACCCAAATCCAACTCAGTCAAGCACAGTCACGTAAGCGACAACAAAATAAGAATTTTCATTCAAACACAATTCAAAAACAGTAAAGAAAATCCTATTGAGGCATTAGGTCGAACACTTGCGACCATAGTCGGATACGTGTCCGATATGGACACGTATCGGACACGAACCCTAGCAATGCCTATACCAACAGAGAGAGGGAACCTAGGGCTTCCTAACCATGCAAGAAAATTGAGATTTGGTGGAGGGAATGGAAGGTTACCTAGGTGTGTTCCTTCACAAGGAAAAGCCCCAAAAATGAGATCTCCTCTAGCTAGCCAATGGCTCCAAATTGGCCCAAACCTGAGATTATCCTCCATGAACAGTAGAGGAATGAAATTTAGATCACTATGGAAGAAGTCTCAATAAAAATGGACCATTAATGAATAAACTATGAAGAAATTTCAAGAAAACAAACCTTGTTCTTAGAATGGTGGAAGAGTGGAAAGAGGCACAAGTTTCAAGAGAGATTTTATAGGGATAGGTGCCCTATGTGGCTGTCATCAATGCTAGGTTTAGGGTTTTGGAGAATCAATCTAAGGGCTCTCATCCCATCTAGTTATTCAAGGGTCAATCAAGGTCCCCCTTAATCAAGTTGCAACCTAGTCATTCTAACTAGTCATGACTAACCATGACCAATTTAATTTCTAACTTAGTCTAACCATGACTAACTAGGACTAACCTAGGTTAGGTCAATTCTAGGTTGGGGCTATTAACAATCACATGGCAATTAATTAAATAATATTAAACCACACCATTTAATATAATATACATTAAATCCAAATAATTATAATAATTTCAAATAAAATCAAGATAACCAAATACCCTCAGGCTAAATGTAATAACAAAATCTCTACCCACATGGTTAGGCTCTAGGGCAGGCAGTCACTACGGCTTCACTAGCTGCACACCAAATCACAAGTCATGATTTAAATAGTTTTAAAAATTATTAAAAATCATATTAAAATTTTAAATACCATAATTAAATATATTAAATACAAAATTTCAAAATTACTCTCATCTGGAAAATTGGGTGTTACAATCCTACCCACCTTATAAAAATTTCGTCCTCGAAATTAAGATGGTAGCAGTCTCTCTAGGTCAAACACCCCACAATCAAAGTCTCAAACATACCATCAGATAATCATATGCGTCTGTCCATAATCATGATACTCAGAATCTTCGTCATGCTAGTGAGCAAGGCTACGATAATCACAGAGTCCTCGACTAAGGTATATACCTCTAGAATCATGGTATTTAAAATTTTTGCATTGTCGCATGCTTGGCAGCGAAAATCTTAAATTCCCATACCCGAGAAATACGTCCTAAATCTGACTATATGTCCTCACTATGCCAGCTAACACGACTTATCGAAGATTCTAGATTCCATAACTGGGTGACCTAGCCCATATGATTAATCTCAGAAGGAAATCAAACATAATCACAAGAACAACAGGACAGAGTTAATCAACTAACAAGGAATAGAAGGAATCGAAATTTTAAGGTAGTATGAGAGGCAATTGCAGAATTTGAGTCAAAAGAACAGAACCTGCAACTAGATCTCTACTGGCCTGAACATCCTCGACTGTCCTGGCGAAAGCTCACCCTCGCTGGCCTCCTCTGGCCTGCTGCTGATGCTGCATATACCTCTGCTGCTGAGTCGATAAAGGTAATCCCGTCTGCTGGTCTACCGGAGCCCTAGCTCCAGCTCCCTGAACTGTCTGTCCTGATGACTCGGGACACTCTCTCAGACGATGATCGGATCCTCCGCAAAGCAAACATCTGCCCAACCTCTTCCGACATTCACCCCAACCATGCCCTGGTCTCTTACAGAAGGGACAAATAATAACTAGCTGCTGCTCCGAGGCCTGCGGCTGAATCTGTGGCTGCTGTGTCTGCTGAAAGGGTACACGGTCCTAAAACTGCCGCTGCTGAAGGTAGACCCTCGACTGCTGGAACTGCTGCTGGAAATGCTGCTGAAACTGCTGCTGTAACTGCAGAGGTAGCACCTGCTGCTGAATCTGTAGGTGGGGTCTCTTGGCTGGGCCCGCACTACCACTGGCTCCCTGAGTATCTAGCCTCCTCTTCTCCTTCAGTCCAAGATCATCCTCCGTTGTCATGGCTCCTACTAGAATCTGCTCGAAAGTGGCGTCGCGGTCGCTCTTGGTATACGACTTGATTTCCCTGATCAAAACCCTGCGGAACTTCCTCGTCTTCCCGACCTCGGTAAGATCCTCGATGAATCTGCTCAAACGGCTGAACTCTCAAGCATACTCCTCAACGGTCTGGTTCCCCTGAACCAAACTCTCGAATTGCGCCTCCAGAGCACGGAGAGCTGTATCAGGAAAAAATTTCTTCTTGAATAGTTTCTTGAATGCTGCCCAAGTCTGACCGGCTGTACCAACCCTCGGGTCCGTCTGGTACCAAGTACGGGCCAAGTCCTGCATCTGACTGGCGGCTGCCTCGATCTGCAATCCTGCTGATATCTGTGCTAATCTGAATATCTCCTCAATGTGCTCTATCCAATCGTCAGCGTATATGATGCCCTCTGTACCCTTGAAATCTCGAGGTCCCATCTTCTTGAAGGAATGGATGTCTGGAGTCCTCGGCTGATACGGCTGCATCTGGCCTCCCTGTGGCTGAGCAGCCACTAGCTCTACTGTCGTTCTGACTAACTGATGAGTATCCTGCATGCTCTGTCGGATATCAGCAGACTGGCTCTGCTGTATCTGTCGCTGAGACTCCAAGAACTGCTGAAAAAGGGCAAACATCTGAGCCGTATCCACTGTCCCTGAAGGTAACTGCTGCTGGAACATATCTAGGATGACGGGAGAAGACCTTCGGACAGGTGGAGGTGCACTCCCAAAAGCTACAGAAGCTCCTATGTGAGCAGAAATAGGGGGTGATGTGGTCCCAGTATCCACAATCGGGTGAGGGGTGGTAGGCCTCTCACTAGTGTCTGCTGAGCCAGAGCGATGCGATCGTGTCTCAATCACCATCCTGGAGACAGATCAAACAAGGAATCAATACTGAGATAGAATCGATAATTCAAGGGAGGACAGTTATCCAAGGAAGCAAATTTCAACAGGAATTTAGATGGCAGGAATCCAGTTAGAGTTTTTCCTAATGTGATTGAGTACCTCGAAAATAACTCCTAATCCTACCGCAGGTTGTAGTGGTACTCTAGTTCGAATACCACTACACAACTCGACCTGCATGGGCCACTACTAAAAACGTGTCACGACCCGCACCCGCCGTGAGGGTATGAGTACGTAACAGCGCCCAGCCTACGCCGCAGTGTCGGCGGTTGAACGCTGTTCTAGGTCATGAACTATAACTAGCTAACA
This sequence comes from Iris pallida, assembly GCA_029216955.1. Classification (NCBI taxonomy): domain Eukaryota; kingdom Viridiplantae; phylum Streptophyta; class Magnoliopsida; order Asparagales; family Iridaceae; genus Iris; species Iris pallida. Next base: position 8,934 of record JANAVB010021034.1, on the reverse strand, counting down.
TGTAATACTCTCCAAAAGGAGTCCAACACAGAGGTACAACAGAACAATAACAATCTCAACATCTACCAGTCCAAAAACTCTAAGAATATACAACTCAGAAAATAAACAACCGCTATACATGAAAAGAGAACAGGCTAAGCCATCTACACTAAGCAAGGGTGCCATCCTCAGTAGCTGCCTGAACCTCCCCGGGGGTCCAGGTCGCGAGTGTCATCTAGGCAAGCTCCAAAGTAAGGGGTGCAGGGTTCCTCATCATCATCTGTAAAATTTTCAACAGGTCCAGTCAGGACGGGAGCGAGCACAATACATCTCACGCAGATCATAACAGGTTAGAAAAATATAAACATGCAAGAGAGTACGATACATGAAACTGAAAGAAGATACATGATGTAAACAGGAAGGGAACTGTAATAGAAATATCTACTATAAGTAGAGAGCTACCAGTGACTAGTGATTTAGAGTACAAAGTCGACATGTGAACGGCTTGATTTGCACATGGCTATACTAAAGAGGTGTACATGGCTATTCTACTTTGGAATTGTTCACATGACTATTTATACTCCCCCAAGCCCCCAATCAATACACAAGGATCCAGACAGGTTATGTTACGCACATGATTTTCACATGAAGCCCATAGATGGGTATACATAAAGTATTCACGAGGCTCAGAGAACTGAGTGCACATGAATTCTACACGAAGGCCCACAAAGGGTGCACATGAAGTATAGGTTATACATGAGATTCATAAAAAACATGACCGATCATGGTAGCACATGAGAGTACACAAGCAAGCACGAACGAGCATGAAGCACATGACAAACATGGATAACAGGAGAGCGAGGAATACACGATGTACATGAAACACATGGCACAATGTATTCGATGCTCCCGAGGGGGATAACATCTCAAGCAAGGATCCATATAGTATCAATCCGTGATAATGTCGTAACAGCATCAAATAAGGTAAACTAGAGCAGGAATATAATTCTAAGCAAGTTATGAAATGATCAGAGAATGTACTCGCCTGGCATCTGAATAGCTGTGAAAATGTACTGTCCGAGATGAGGTACCTGACTCCTAGTTAGAGCAACACAAGTCACAACAAGCCCAGAATGGTAAATAGATGCACTACTATGAGTTCTACATGAATCTAGGTCGATTTAGGCCAAGTCAACTCTTGGTCAACTTCAGTCAACTATACCAGTCAAACTAGGTTAACTATGGTCAAGATAGTCTAGACTCAACTATCTAGGTCTAACAAGTCTAATCAGCCTATTCTAGCAGCACACATCACATCACAAGCCTTATAAGTCTATCACACACAAATCACATGTGTGCATATATATGCCATATATACATAGGCTATAATATAGGAATCTACATAAGCCAATACAATCTATATTGGTAAATACATTACTTCTACACATATATACATATATTACACTAAGCTAATATAGTTATCACACACATATATATAGGCTACATCATATTTAGCTATCAATCATGAACCTCACATATATATATATATACATGAATATAGGCTTACACCGATTCGATATCCGAGATGACATGGCAGATCAAGGTCAAATACCCTCTCCGTCCCGTCCCGGCTAGGTGAATGAATCTCTCTTTTCAGGAAGGGCTGGTCTAATTCCCGGAAGGGAAGTGGAGAAAGACCTATACAACAATGTATATATATAGAGCATATATAACTATAGGTGAAACTCTATCTACCACAATAACACTTTTAGCCATATATAGCATATATACATACAGAGGGATATAGAGAAGAGCATGCAAGGGGGTTCATGTGTATTAGTGAGAGTGTAGGGTGCACAGAAATCTCAGGTTTTGTACATGTATAGGAATCTCATGAAATGGTTGAAATTATATGTAGTGTGTGACTAGGTAGAACCTGTGTTAACAGCCAATTCAACTCTCAGATTTCTAACATATAATTACAGTTCAATTTTAAGGATAGAAGCAATGCAATAAAAGGGAAATTTAGTTGGCATGAAGGAATTATCAATGATGAACATTGTATTCTAGGGTCACTGTCATGACAGTGAAAGTTATCATATATGCAAGAGAGGTACACAAGTGTATGGGTGTGTGCCTTATGAATGTCACAATATGCTAAGTGTGTGCATTGACAGGAAGGGAAGGAAATTCAGTTAACCAGTGGTTCAAACTCATCTCCATACCATAACAGCTACACTAACCATGAAACTCTGTTACAGAAATTAAGAACTCAGTTTAGTGCAATAAATTCCTGAAAATGGAAACACATAGCAATGAGGGAAATATTGAACTAATGACAACCCCACATTTCAGTTGGCAATGAACTGGAAAACAGGGTTAACTTAATACAGTGCATTGACATGAAGGAAGAGGAAAGGAATTTCAGTTCAAGTGACAACAGTCCAACAAAGTCCATTTCCAGGTTAAGAAAAATTTGGAACACAAGGTCCCCATCTCAGTTTGACAAAGTGAAATAACAGTTATAACATCAACCCCCAATTCTCAGGTTTAAGAGATTATTCTCAGGTTAAACCAATGACAGGGAAAATATAATAGGGGGTGGGTGTAATCAAATTTCAGTTTACAGTCAGGGAAAAACATTCAGTTTACAGTCCAGATTCAAATTTCATTTTTAAACACCATATTCCAACACCAAGCTCAAACTCATACATATGCAAAATCCATTCATATATACAGCCTAGTTAGTTTAAATTGAACCAATCATTGAGGGAAAACCTAACTAACATGCTAATCTCAGTTTATGCATAGGAAAAACCAATTTAATGTGAATGAACATCATTCCCAGGTTTGAAGAAATCACATTGAAATCAAAGAAAAGGAAATCGGTTAAGGGATCTAAGAGTTTAACTAAACCTCCATTTCACAGTTTAAAAAAAAGGAAGAAGAATGATCTCAGGTTCTTAACAGCACCCAAACTTAGTTATCACATTTCAGTATCAGGAGTAACCCAGGTTTGAAGAAAACAACCCTTGCAATCAATGAAGAGGAATCAATCCAGACTTATAACTCAGGTTTTTAACAGAGAATCACACAGTTAATGCAAGGGAAATCGATTAACAGTGTAGATTCATTTCCAGGTTTTTGCAAAACTCTAAAACAGTTCAAATGAATGAGTTGGATTAACATATATCCCAGGTTTATCATATTAACATCATTGATTAAAAAGGGAAAAAATTAGTGAACTAATCTAGTCAATAGGAAACCAATCTCAGGTTATACTACATGAAGCATAAATACATTTAGTTAAACAACTCATCAAATCCTATCTACACCACCCAAACCAAATTTCGAGTGCCAAAAGCTTATCTAACATGTAACATGGTATGTGGGTTAATTTTAATTGAAAGAACATAATCAGGAAAAAGGGGATTAAATCATTTCAAAACTGAACTGGGAAACAGTATCTTAGTGTATCAGGATTTCCACTATTCTACAACATTTCGAACCAAACACTATCCAAAACAAAAATAACTTAAATAGCATAGTGTAACAGAGATTAAACGTGATCATTAGGATCTAAATGAGCATTAAACAACATTTTACAATCATTTAAAAATGATTTAAACAACCAACACACACTGCACACGCACGAGCCTACACGAACTCGCATGATCAGTGCACGTGCCTGTACGCACCCGACACGCATCCTTAGGACACGAAACTTCGGGGGTGACACGACAGTTACTGCCCCTTGCTTCACGTCCAATGGCACGTGCCCAAGTGTCCTGTATGAGTCGCACGACCCTGCGGGTAGCAGGACAGTGCGCCCAGGCGCGCGCGACCGTGTCCGCGAGTCCATTTCGACTCGGACACGACCCAAATCCAACTCAGTCAAGCACAGTCGCGTAAGCGACAACAAAATAAGAATTTTCATTCAAACATAATTCAAAAACAGTAAAGAAAATCCTATTGAGGCATTAGGTCGAACACTTGCGACCATGGTCTGATACGTGTCCGATATGGACACGTATCGGACACGAACCCTAGCAATGCCTATACAAACAGAGAGAGGGAACCTAGGGCTTCCTAACCATGCAAGGAAATCGAGATTTGGTGGAGGGAATGGAAGGTTACCTAGGTGTGTTCCTTCACAAGGAAAAGCCCCAAAAATAAGATCTCCTCTAGCTAGCCAATGGCTCCAAATTGGCCCAAACCTGAGATTATCCTCCATGAACAGTAGGGGAATGAAATTTAGATCGCTATGGAAGAAGTCTCAATGAAAATAGACCATTAATGAATAAACTATGAAGAAATTTCAAGAAAACAAACCTTGTTCTTAGAATGGTGGAAGAGTGGAAAGAGGCACAAGTTTCAAGAGAGATTTTATAGGGATAGGTGCCCTATGTGGCTGTCATCAATGCTAGGTTTAGGGTTTTGGAGAATCAATCTAAGGGCTCTCATCCCATCTAGTTATTCAAGGGTCAATCAAGGTCCCCCTTAATCAAGTTGCAACCTAGTCATTCTAACTAGTCATGACTAACCATGACCAATTTAATTTCTAACTTAGTCTAACCATGACTAACTAGGAATAACCTAGGTTAGGTCAATTCTAGGTTGGGGCTACTAACAATCACATGGCAATTAATTAAATAATATTAAACCACACCATTTAATATAATATACATTAAATCCAAATAATTATAATAATTTCAAATAAAATCAAGATAACCAAATACCCTCAGGCTAAATGTAATAACAAAATCTCTACCCACATGGTTAGGCTCTTGGGCAGACAGTCACTACGGCTTCACTAGCTGCACACCAAATCACAAGTCATGATTTAAATAGTTTTAAAAATTATTAAAAATCACCAAAAATCATATTAAAATTTTAAATACCATAATTAAATATATTAAATACAAAATTTTAAAATTACCCCCATCTGGAAAATTGGGTGTTACAATCCTACCCACCTTATAAAAATTTCGTCCTCGAAATTAAGATGGTAGCAGTCTCTCTAGGTCAAACACCCCACAATCAAAGTCTCAAACATACCGTCAGATAATCATATGCGTCTGTCCATAATCATGATACTCAGAATCTTCGTCATGCTAGTGAGCAAGGCTACAATAATCACAGAGTCCTCGACTAAGGCATATACCTCTAGAATCATGGTATTTAAAATTTTTGCTTTGTCGCATGCTTGGCAGCAAAAACCTTAAATTCCCACACCCGAGAAATACGTCCTAAATCTGACTATATATCCTCACTATGCCAGCTAACACAACTTATCGAAGATTCTAGATTCCATAACTGGGTGACCTAGCCATATGATTAATCTCAGAAGGAAATCAAATATAATCACAAGAACAACAGGACAGAGTTAATCAACTAACAAGGAACAGAAGGAATCAAAATTTCAAGGTAGTATGAGAGGCAATTGCAGAATTTGAGTCAAAAGAACAGAACCTGCAACTAGATCTCTACTGGCCTGAACATCCTCGACTGTCCTGGCGAAAGCTCACCCTCGTTGGCCTCCTCTGGCCTGCTGCTGATGCTGCATATACCTCTGCTGCTGAGTCGGTAAAGGTAATCCCGTCTGCTGGTCTACCGGAGCCCTAGCTCCAGCTCCCTGAACTGTCTGTCCTGATGACTCGGGACACTCTCTCAGACGATGATCGGATCCTCCGCAAAGTAAACATCTGCCCAACCTCTTCCGACATTCGCCCCAACCATGCCCTGGTCTCTTACAGAAGGGACAAATAATAACTAGCTGCTGCTCCGAGGCCTGCGACTGAATCTGTGGCTGCTGTGTCTGCTGAAAGGGTACACGGTCCTGAAACTGCCGCTGCTGAAGGTAGACCCTCGGCTGCTGGAACTGCTGCTGGAAATGCTGCTGAAACTGCTGCTGTAACTGCAGAGGTAGCACCTGCTGCTGAATCTGTAGGTGGGGCCTCTTGGCTGGGCCCGTACTACCACTGGCTCCCTGAGTATCTAGCCTCCTCTTCTCCTTCAGTCCAAGATCGTCCTCCGCTGTCATGGCTCCTACTAGAATCTGCTCGAAAGTGGCGTCGCGGTCGCTCTTGGTATACGACTTGATTTCCCTGATCAAACCCCTGCGGAACTTCCTCGCCTTCCCGACCTCGATAAGATCCTCGATGAATCTGCTCAAACGGCTGAACTCTCCAGCATACTCCTCAACGGTCTGGTTTCCCTGAACCAAACTCTCGAACTGCGCCTCCAGAGCACGGAGAGCTGTATCAGGAAAGAATTTCTCCTTGAATAGTTTCTTGAATGCTGCCCAAGTCTGACCAGCTGTACCAACCCTCGGGTCCGTCTGGTACCAAGTACGGGCCAAGTCCTACATCTGACTGGCGGCTGCCTCGATCTGCAATCCTGCTGATATCTGTGCTAATCTGAATATCTCCTCAATGTGCTCTATCCAATCGTCAGCGTATATGATCCCTCTGTACCCTTGAAATCTCGGGGTCCCATCTTCTTGAAGGAATGGATGTCTGGAGTCCTCGGCTGATACGGCTGCATCTGGCCTCCCTGTGGCTGAGCAGCCACTAGCTCTACTGTCGTTCTGACTAACTGATGAGTATCATGCATGCTCTGTCGGATATCAGCAGACTAGCTCTGCTGTATCTGTCGCTGAGACTCCAAGAACTGCTGAAAAAGGGCAAACATCTGAGCCGCATCCACTGTCCCTGAAGGTAACTGCTGCTGGAACATATCTGGGATGACGGGAGAAGACCTTCGGATAGGTGGAGGTGCACTCCCAAAAGCTACAGAAGCTCCTATGTGAGCAGAAATAGGGGGTACTGTGGTCCCAGCATCCACAATCGGGTGAGGGGTGGTAGGCCTCTCACTAGTGTCTGCTGAGCCAGAGCGATACGATCGTGTCTCAGTCACCATCCTGGAGACAGATCAAACAAGGAATCAATACTGAGATAGAATCGATAATTCAAGGGAGGACAGTTATCCAAGGAAGCAAATTTCAACAGGAATTTAGATGGCAGGAATCCAGTTAGAGTTTTTTCTAATGTGATTGAATACCTCGAAAATAACTCCTAATCCTACCGCAGGTTGTAGTGGTACTCTAGTTCGAATACCACTACACAACTCGACCTGCATAGGCCACCACTAAAAACGTGTCACGACCCGTACCCGCCGTGAGGGTACGAGTACGTAACAGCGCACAGCCTACGCCGCAGTGTCGGCGGTAGAACGCTGTTCTAGGTCATGAACTATAACTAGCTAACATGTAATACTCTCCAAAAGCAGTCCAACACAGAGGTACAACAGAAGAATAACAATCTCAACATCTACCAGTCCAAAAAACTCTAAGAATATACAACTCAGGAAATAAACAACCGCTATACATGAAAATAGAACAGGCTAAGCTATCTACACTAAGCAAGGGTGCCATCCTCAGTAGCTGCCTGAACCTCCCCGGGGGTCCAGGTCGCGAGTGTCATCTAGGCAAGCTCCAAAGTAAGGGGTGCAGGGTTCCTCATCATCATCTGTAAAATTTTCAACAGGTCCAGTCAGGACGGGAGCGAGCACAATACATCTCACGCAGATCATAACAGGTTAGAAAAATATAAACATGCAAGAGAGTACGATACATGAAACTGAAAGAAGATACATGATGTAAACAGGAAGGGAACTGTAATAGAAATATCTACTATAAGTAGAGAGCTACCAGTGACTAGTGATTTAGAGTACAAAGTCGACATGTGAACGGCTTGATTTGCACATGGCTATACTAAAGAGGTGTATATGGCTATTCTACTTTGGAATTGTTCACATGACTATTTATACTCCCCCAAGCCCCCAATCAATACACAAAGATCTAGACAGGTTATGTTACGCACATGATTTTCACATGAAGCCCATAGATGGGTATACATGAAGTATTCACGAGGCTCAGAGAACTGAGTGCACCTGAATTCCACACGAAGGCCCACGAAGGGTGCACATGAAGTATAGGTTATACATGAGATTCATGAAAAACACGACCGATCATGATAGCACATGAGAGTACACAAGCAAGCACGAACGAGCATGAAGCACATGATAAACATGGATAACAGGAGAGCGAGGAATACACGATGTACAAGAAACACATGGCACAATGTATCCGATGCTCCCGAGGGGGATAACATCTCAAGCAAGGATCCATATAGTATCAATCCGTGATAATGTCGTGATAGCATCAAATAAGGTAAACTAAAGCAGGAATATAATTCTAAGCAAGTTATGAAATGATCAGAGAATGTACTCGCCTGGTATCTGAATAGCTGTAAAAATGTACTGTCCGAGATGAGGTACCTGACTCCTAGTTAGAGCAACACAAGTCACAACAAGCCCAGAATGGTAAATAGATGCACTACTATGAGTTCTACATAAATCTAGGTCGATTTAGGCCAAGTCAACTCTTGGTCAACTTCAGTCAACTATACCAGTCAAACTAGGTCAACTATGGTCAAGATAGTCTAGACTCAACTATCTAGGTCTAACAAGTCTAATCAGCCTATTCTAGCAGCACATCACATCACAAGCCTTATAAGTCTATCACACACAATCACATGTGTGCATATATATGCCATATATACATAGGCTATAATATAGGAATCTACATAAGCCAATACAATCTATATTGGTAAATACATTGCTTCTACATATAGACATATATTACACTAAGCTAATATAGTTATCACACACATATATAGGCTACTTCATATTTAGCTATCAATCATGAACCTCACATATATATATACATGAATATAGGCTTACACCGATTCGATATCCGAGATGACATGGCAGGTCAAGGTCAAATACCCTCTCCGTCCCGTCCCGGCTAGGTGAATGAATCTCTCTTTCAGGAAGGGCTGGTCTAATTCCCGGAAGGGAAGTGGAGAAAGACCTATACAACAATGTATATAT
>JANAVB010021032.1:0-47030 GCA_029216955.1 Iris pallida | reverse complement strand
ACATCTTGATTTGGTTGTACCCCGAGAAGCCATCCATGAATGACATACGTTCGAAGCCGCAGGTGTTGTCAATCATGATGTCTGTGATAGGGAGGGGGAATTCATCTTTGGGACATGCCTCGTTCAGATTGCGAAGTCGATGCAGATTCGGATCTTTCTATTCTTCTTGAGTACTGGTACTATGTTGGCGACCCAGTCAGGATGTTGTTCCTCACGAATGAAGCCGCTGGATATCAGTTTGTTGACTTGGCTTCGATCGCATCCATGATGCCCGGGAGGAAGCGTCGTTGTTGTTGCTTGACTGGCTTTGCATTTGGCCGAATGTTGAGCTTGTGAAGGGCAACCTCGGGGTTTAGTCCTGGCATGTCTTCATAGCTCCAGGCGAACACATCAATATATTCTTTGACAAGTTCTAGTAGCGATTCTCGCTCTTCGTCTGTTAGGCTTTTACTGACGAGATTGGTTTTGGAGAAGATTCGCTACCGAGATCCACTTGTATAACTTCATCTTCAGTAGGGGGTTCTCTCTGTTCAAACCATTTTTCCATTGTGCATCCAACTGTTGGGCCCACGGCTCTAACTTGAGATTTCTAGAATGTCTTCATCTTCTTCATAAGTGTCGGCAAATGCCATGTTGACTGACAGGACTTGTCTGAATACGTCTCCGATGCTGGTATCCGAGTCAGAAGTTGGTGACCCGGTTGAATGTGAATGCCAGTCACATTCTTCATCTGAACTCTCAGGGGTCGTCGGGGTGTAACATACCTTAATCCACATCGAGTCTTGCTATAGTAGTCCCGTGGTTTGCCAGCCGGGGCTGGTAGCTTTAGAGGTAATCGTCGCCCGGTACCGTAGTTCAAGCCTGGCGTAGTCTCAAGATCATACCCCTATTTTTGCATGAGATATTTGGATTAGGGGTTATAAAGATACAGAGGCAGTCTCCTAGCATCTGATTCAAGGTCGACTTCTTATATGGTGAAGGGCTGCAGATCGACCTTCCGGCCGAAGATGATTGGATGGTCCCCTCCCTCGATTATGCGGTAAGCATCTTCCACAGGGTAAGCTGGTTTACGGTGTAAACATTCGTCACCTGTGTGTGTAGGTGAGTGCCTATACCGTGTTCCGTAGCATACATTGTACAAAGTTATTAAGCTCGAGGTAGTTCAAAGATAGCCCTTTATTGCTGAAGTAAGGTATCTTTTCTAGTGGGATTACATCATCTGCGGAGGGAACATCAGTGTGGGCAGCCACATACTTGGCCAGCTCCGGTTCCTCTTCGGCTACCCCCTTATAAACGAAGACTGAGAGGACGACCTGGGCAGCTTGATCGTCAGAGGTTCAGCTGGTGGAGCAGAGCATGGAGGTGTTGGCAGACTAGCGACCCCCAGTTTGGTACTCGATGCTGGACGGGGAGTGGCTGGTTCGCTATAAGTCTCAGGCCTTGCATCGGGGTGACGACTCTGCTTGGAAAGGCGTATCGTCATTGGCTTGTCGGAAGGATTGAGCTTTTCCGTTTCCGGCTGGCCGACTCTCGGTAGCCTGATTGTCAGTGGCTCCATTGTGGGTCTCGCACTTGTCCAGATCTTGGCAGCCGGATTATCATTTGCTCTTCTTGTGCCGAGAGGCTGATTGCGTCCTTACACAGAGTGGCGGTAAGGGGTACGGACTTGCCAGTTTGCGAGCTTGGAGGTGGATCGTCAGAGGTTCTTCTGATCCTGTGGCCGTCTCGGTACGAGCTTGCCCATCTCCTTCACCAAGGTGCCTCTTCGACTTTTCGTACAGGTAGGAGTCTGAGTAGTAGGATTCGACCCCTTTGAAGGGATCGATGTCGACAAATTCTGTCCTCACGAAGCCGTATTTGTCGACATACTTGAAGCATTGGTGCAGCGTGGAAGGCACGATCATATAATCGTGTATCCAAGGGTGCCCCAAGAGGTTTGTAAGAAGTGTCTGCATCTATGACATAACAGGTAACTTCCGACTGGAGATCGCCAATTTGGCACTTCAAACGAATCTTCCCAATGGGGTAGCTCCTGCCCGAATTAAAACTGCTGATAGCGGTGCTTGTAGGCGTCAGGCGATGCATAGGGATGCGAAGATGATGTAACAGACCCTTCGGGATAATACTTATGGAAGAGCCAGGATCAATATGCATCCGATCCACCTTTACGTCACCGATGTATCCATTGTAGTATAACGGGCGATCGTGCAGGTTGGTTTTGATGAGCATATCCTGCAAAGTGAAGACAATGTTGGGTATCGCTACCGTGCAAGCGTGTCTTGGAGATCTGCAGGCGGGTTCTCTCCCGTGAGGTTGACCTGAGCCAGGTACGCGTCGGCATTTTGGAGTGCATCGTTCAAAGCCGCACGAACATCCTTTGAGAGTCTCAGAAGCTCGTATAATGACAACTTGGCCGGTGTGTTGGCCAATTGTGCTAAGATGTCGAAGTTGTCGGGCTTCTCTGCCCCTGCGGTGCCTCTTTTCGGAGGGATTTGTCAAAGCGAGTCTCCTTCGGCCTAGCTTGTCGGTCGTCGGAGGCTGAGCAGGTCCCGGAGCGTCAGTTATAGCGGGCTGATGATCTTCAGCCGAGTTATCAGCCACGGGTTGGGATTGTGCCCCAGACGAGTAACGACGGCTGTAGCTTCTTCGATATCTGTCGAGATTGTGCGGCAGGACCTGACTTTTTCCACTCTTCTTCTTACAAATGGAAGATGGTGTAGGCTGAGTCACTTCAGATACCAAGTCTGGATGGACCCACATGACCTCCCCTCGTGATGTGGTGAGGGACACTAGACCAGCAGCCTGATCTCGGGGAGGTGGAAGATTAGCAATCTCTATTATCGCCAGAGGGATGGGGACCACACCGTCTTGAGTTTCTGTTAGAGAAAAGCTACCAAATTATACCGATACCATATTGGCTGCCATGGTTACCTTTTCGAAATCGATGGCCAGAGCGTTCAAATCGATGAGATTTTGGATGTACCGTTTTAGCTGGTAGCAGTCGTGTGTAGCATGGTGGATAGCGGTGGTAATGGCAGTACTTTGGGTTCTCCATTTCTGCCGGCCGAGGTTCCCGTCTTGGTGGAGGAAGCTGAATTCTGTCTCCTTGTATGAGCATGTCCAAGATGGGCTTGACGTGGCCGTCTTCGAAGGAGTAGGTCATTTGTGGCCATTGCTTGTCTGCCGGTTTTGGCTCAGGTTTCTGTGCTGTGTCGGCCACCATAGCCTGCTTGTCCTTGTTGTCCCGATTGTTGGTGGAGCTAACCCCATTATTGGTGTTGGCGTTGGGACGCCTGCCCTTGTCTTCTCCCTCTGAGATGTTCAATCCCAGTTGGCGAGCCATCTTCAATCGTTCTTCGGTGCTTGTGGCACTGATGATAAATGTCTTTCAGTCCTTGAATTGACTTTCGCCCATCCAGAGGCTGATTGTCGGAAGCAGTCTCTTTTGGCAAATTTCAATTAAGGAGGAATCCGGGTTACCAGACGGCAGCTTCATTACGGTTTGGCAAAATCGCTGAAGTAGTTCCTTGTCAGCTCTTTCTCTCCTTGGACGACGTCTATGAGGGTGAACATTGTGATGTCCTGCCCTACTTCGTAGAATCTCTCCAAGAACATGCGTTTGAAGCCGACGAAGGAGTGGATGCAGTTGTCTGGCAGGTTGCGGTACCAGTCGAAGGCGACTCCTTCCAATGCCCCAATAAATAATCGTGTGAGGATGGCATTGTCATGGGGCAGATGGTCGGTGGTGACCTCAAAGTAAGTGATGTACCGACTTGCGGAGGTCTTGCCATCATACGAGTTAATGTTGAATGGCTTATATCTTGGTGGGAAGGGGACATCCCTCCATGCAGCAGGGTACGATTGTCATATTCTGAGGTCTTGAGAGTTTTCTCGAGCGTGAAACATGGCTCGGAGCTTCTGGACCTCTCTTCTCGCTTCTTGGGCCTCATCCACAGCGGTGGGGGCCGTTACTTGAGGATGATTGTTGCCCGGATTCGGTGCCGCTGAATTTGAGTTCGTTGCCCGCGGGACCCACACTTGTTTGGCTAGGCTTCCCTCCTTGCAGAGCTGGAAGGGCCGCTTTGATCTTCCACAGACTTGACCAAGGCATGTAGTATGGCCTCCAGAGTGTCGATGCATTGGTGATCACTGGAACCACCTTGGCTGCTGTCCGTCATGAACACCGTCTTTACATGAGGAGAGATGGACGGGACGGTGGAGGAAGCGCCCTCCGAATCATACCCCTGTAGTGAGAAGTCATCGGGATATGTGGGAATGTCTTCCTCTGGTTCGGACTCAGAAGGAACAGTACCCCAGTTTCCGAGTTCGCCTCGTCTTGGGAGTTTTGACGTCCTCGGGGACGTCGGGGTTTGCTGCATCTGATAGGAGAGTTGTTTTCCCCGGCTCGTCTTCTTGGAACATCGGATTGTCGTGGAGGTTCGGAGGTGTGGACGACGAATCTCCCACTGTAGCAGATTTTGTCTTAGAACGGGTACCTTGAAAAACTCCGGTGGTGGGCACCCGCTTAGACGACAGTCTCTTAGTCATAGTGGTTGAAATCTTTGGGCTGGAAACATTTATCTTCTTTCCTCTCCCATCGGCGGGGACTTTCAGAGCAGAGTTGTAGGTGACGACGGGAAGTGCCTCGTCTTCTGAAGATGGCTGTTGCAGTCTTTGAAAGACGGATTGCCGGTCTTTTCGCACCATCGCGTTATTGTAACAGCAGTTGACGATGACTTGGATGTAGTGACGCCCATGGGAGGACTCTTTACACCCCGATGCACCTTCTCTTTCCTTGCGTTTGTGGAGGATGGCCTCACGCAAGTCAGATGGGTCTGGATTGACCATGTTTGCTTCCTTGATTTTGGGAGACTTTTGCGAACCTCTCTGTCCGTTTGCCGTCGGGGGCTGGACTTGAGTGGTTCTGTACAATTTCCCATCTGAGGCCCGCATAACAGTATGCGGGACGCTCGGATGGTGAGAGTTCAGATCAGCGGATCGAGCTTGCCAAGCTCGCGCCCTAGACTTCTTCGCTCTAGTGCGTAAGGGTACATAGTAGGAAGAGTCTAAGTGATGCTGGAGAGAGTTAGACATATCTTCTTAAGAGCACAAGAGATCTGGACCATAGGAGAGGCGGTCAAAGACAGAGCCACGTGGAGTAGGCGTCATGCAGCTGGAATCAATCATCTTCATGCGGCTGGCAGTTGTGGCCGCATAGGCTTTCTTCATGCGGTGGGGAGTCTCGACCACATGAGTTTTCTTCATGCGGCTGGATGATCTGGCCGCATAGACCTTCTTCATGCGGCTGTCAGATTCAGCCGCATGAGCATCCTGCATGCGGTTGGCAGACTTGGCCACATGAGTGTTCGGCTTCTTCTTGGGGCGCATAGAACCACTCTTTGTCCCTGCAAGTCCAGCATCGTAGTGCTTTCCTCTGCAGAACTTGGGGATAGTAGAGTCCTCTATGGCTTGAAGTCCAGCCGTATGAGAGTCGCCTTCGCCGTCTTGGGAGAGAGTACTCCGTCCAAAGCTTGGGGAGGAGCAAATGATTTGGCCTCCACTCGCTGCGAGCTTTCTTTGTGCGGGTTCGCTTCTGGACCGGGCCAGCGCTTCCCTCAGAGAGCATTTCTTCAAACGCCTGTTGGTCGAAGCAGATGACCATCTTATGTTGCGTGGAGCCAAGTTTGGCTACATCCGATTGCATCACCAACTCCTCAGCCGTAGAGAAGTTTGTCTCCAGCAGAGTCGCCATCGTGTTTGCCATGAAATATAAAAGAGCAGAACAATTATCGGAGGACTGGATTTTACTTCACAATACAAACTCGCTTGTACAAAAAAGCCTAGGGACAAAAACCTAGGTACAACAATCTAAGTACAATTGTTTATTTTAGATTCTGGGAGGTGACGGTAGAGGCTCGGAAAAGCGACGACAGCTCTGCCTTACTCCTTGGACGATCAGGTGCAGCTTTGGCTCTGTAGAAGAACTGCTTGGCGTTGCTGAAGAAATCCTCTCTTTTAGGCTCTGTATATTCTCTCTCTGGCTCTCTATGTCTTTCTCTTTTTTATCTGAGAATCTCCTCCTTCTCTCTATGTCTTTTCGTGTCTCTCTGTATATCCTCGCAAGAGAATGGCACCTTGCTATTTATAAGAATGGGGGGCATCATTAGGGTTTGCAATGATTGGCCATTCTTAAAAGTCGGCGGCTAAGGATCACTGGATCTGGGCCGTTCATCTTGAATATACGAGATTTGAGCAATAAATGTGATTGCATCAAATCTTTTGTGGGTAATTAATAATGATTGACATAAATCCTCCTGATTTGTCATGCCAACCTCGGATTTCCCGACACGTGTTATTAATTTGCTTGATTGCAAATGATCTGATTTGATCCCAATATTTTATTGGGATTTATTGAGGTATTTCGATCAATTTGATGGCATGTGCCCCGCTATCATGCCACGTGTCTTAACCGCAAGCCACTGCAGAAATCTGAGCCGCAGGAAAGTTGCTCCTCATTGAGCCTAAGGTTGGCCACGTGTCAAGGCTGCTTGAGAGTGGCCCCCTGAACATTTTGGACCGCATGGTAATGATCTGAGCCGCATGAGTGTAGGTGACCGCATGATGGGTGCCTTCTTCGTGAACCGCATGAAGATAGTCTTCGTGAGCCGCATGGGGATAGTCTTCATGAGCCGCATGGGGATAGTCTTCGTGAGCCGCATGGGGCAGCGTCGTGAGCCGCATGGGGATAGTCTTCATGAGCCGCATGGGGCACCTTCGGCCTGAGCCGCATAGGGTGGTCTCTACTTGAGCCGTATGCGACTGTCCACGTGTTAAGGCCGCATGACAGTTTCTGGATCTCGGGAGATTATGTCAGAGATTTCCTTTATTTCCTTAGGAGTCTGCCATTATGACGGAGTCGTAATTGTATTTTTGTGTCAGGGCTGTCATGTGTCAGAGCTGTCATCCGTCAATGTATTTAATGCAGTAAAGGACAAACGGAAGAGCTGTTTGCAGGCCACGGCTCCTCTCTGAGCCGCATAGAACTTGTTTGAGCCGCATGGATCCTTGAGCCGCATAAACTCTCTGAGCCGCATGGGGCTCCCTGGCCGCATGGATATTTCTTTATTCTTGTCCATGCTTCTACACTATATACCACCAGAACGTTGCCGACGGATATTCCGTCGACCACCCGTCGCTACCTGAAAATATTTTTAAATATCCAGTTAGCGACGGATATGCCGTCGAACAGTAGTCAGAAACTGGAAATATACGTCGCTAACCGGTCAATAGTCCATCGCTAAATAAATTTTTTTTGAAAAACAATTGCAGCACTTTCCCTGTTCGCAAAAAAATGCATAAACCAAACCAATATATAATGCATACCAACTATCCAACAATCACATAGACCAAATATATAATGCACACCAATTATCCAAGAATCACAGACAAAATATGCACATACGAATTTAATGCACACCAATTATCCAAGAATCATATAGACCAAACCAAATTAATATTAAGACATCAATTATACTAAAGAGTAACCTAATATCCGTCGTTATAATCCGATCATAGCACAAATATTCCAAAATTCCCACAAATATTCTTAAATTCCCACAAATATTCCAAAATTCTAAAACACATAGAAAAATCGACTTTGGCCTCAGCAAAGACCGCAAGTCAGACGATGAATCTTCACAGCCAGAGATCATAGTTGCGTTGAGGCATGTACCATTCTATCGACCATTAGTGTGAATCATCTATGTTCTGTACATATGGTATAGTATATGTTCTTATCGTATCTAGTATCTGAAGGATATAACAGAATCAAGATGAAATCACATAGTGTAATACTAAAATATCATCTACTACTATATAAGATATAGTGATAGGTTGTCGTATCATCATTGCCGAGGGATGAGGGTCGGAGGACAGTCAACTTTATCTACGACGACATAGTTTCTGCCTCGCCAGTCGAATGGTTGCAGGGACTATGTCCTGATCACCATGTCGTACCGTTTAATGCAAATGGAGCTGGAAATATCCGTCGCAAACCGGTCACTAGTCCATCGCTAACTAAGATTTTTTGAAAAAAATTGTAGCACTTTCCCTGTTCACAAAAATATGCATAAACCAAACCAATATATAATGCACATCAATTATCCAACAATCACATAGACCAAATATATAATGCACACCAATTATCCAAGAATCACATAGACCAAATATGCACATACGAATTTAATGCACACCAATTATCTAAGAATCATATAGACCAAACCAAATTAATATAAATAGACATCAATTATCCTGAAGAGTAACCTAATATCCGTCGTTATAATCCGATCATAGCACAAATATTCCAAAATTCCCACAAATATTCCAAATTTTCTTAATTACAATACTTTAAGGAGGAGGCGGAGTTTGATTGCCCGGATGGCTCAGCTAAAATAGCAAATATTCGATTTATCTCCAAGTGTGAGAACGGATGGCTCAGAACACAACCCAAATTTCATTCTAGCATACATTAGTATAAATCATCTATGTTCTGTACATATGGTGTAGTATATGTTCTTATCGTATCTAGTATCTGAAGGATATAACAGAATCAAGATGAACTCACATAATGTAATACTAAAACATCATCTACTACTATATAAGATATAGCGATAGGTTGTCGTATCATCATTGCCGAGGGATGAGGGTCGGAGGATAGTCAACTTTATCTACGGCGACATAGTTTCTGCCTCGCCAGTCGAATGGCTGCAGGAACTATGTCCTGATCACTATGTCGTACCATAGATTAATACAAATGGAGCTGGAGCCAAAATACAGAAACCAAAATACAAAATACAGAATCCAATCCCTGGGTTCGCCAAAAATAAAAAACACAGTTCTAATTCATATATATTTTAAGTGTGAGAACGGATGGCTCCGAACACAACCCAACCGGAGAGGATACTCTGAGAGATCCATCTGAGAAGGACGTATACTCTGAGAGATCACCTTTACAATAATGATATCAGTAGTGGGATTGAGTGTTGGAGGAGATATTATCAGAGTATACGTCCTACTCAGATGGGTCTCTCACCGTTACTATTTTTTTCTGACAGCATGGTGAACGTGCTCCGTCAACAGATTCTTGCTCCGAGCCAAAACTTTGCCCCGGAGCTCAAGTGGACATCCTTCGTGTAGAGCTCGAGTGAGAGGTTCCTGACAGCATGTTGGTCTTCTTTGTCAAAGTATCCGTGCCCCGCCACCTACAACCCCCTGCCCACCGCCGCCGCCCAGCCCCCGACGCCCCCGCCCCAAGCCCGCCGCCCCCGCTGCCCCTACGACACCGCGAGAGAGAGAGAGAGAGATCGAGAGAGAGAGAGAGAGAGAGAGAGGGAATTACCTTCGGGAGAGAGATATGAGAGGACGCCGACGTCGATCACCGAAGCCGTGGGAGAGAGAAAGAGAAAGAGAGAAGGAAAGAAAGAGAGAGAGAGAGAGAGAGGAGAGAGAGTGAATTTAGGGGGAATGTGAAAAGTCCCGCCCGTCGTTTCAATTTAAGTCTGGAACGTATATTTAGCGACGGACTAGCGACGAATTTTTATCCGTCGCCCGTTAGTCGCTCTTTTTGATACTTGCCGACAGAATATCCGTCGCTACGTAGTCGAAGAATTGTCCCGCCAATTCTCTCCATAATTCTCGCCAAATAATCGACTGCATAGCGATGGCTAAATATCCGTCGCTATATCTTCGACGCCCTAGCGACGGATGAGCGATCTTTTCTTCCCCTAAAAATAAAATAAAAAATGTAACGGCTTGTCGTCGGTACTCCGTCGGCTAGTTGCTACAAAGCCATCGCTAACGCCGACGGACAATATTCGTCGCTAATGTTCCGTCGCTAATTTACTGTATTTTGGTAGTGAATAGGGAAATATTGGGACTGATCAAAACAAAACCTAGGTGGACTGAGCAATGTGATAAAGAATTCACCATCTAAAGTGATATGGCAAGTCTAATGTGGACTGATACCTACATTACATAAAACATAAACAGTGAATAGACTGGACAATGGTTGACTGAACCATTAAAAGTCTGAACTCAAAAAGAAAAGGACTGAACATTGAAGATGAAATGGTCAGTACAATGAGGACTGAATCAATTTATAGGGTATGATATATTCTACTGAAAATGGCTACTGTGTATATGAATTTGGGACCGCACAAGTGGTATTGACTGATACTCTAAGTTGGGGACACAACTGATGCTCAAAATTGAGGTATGAACTGATAAGGAGAATGATACATGGAGTGATGGGTTAAACCTAATGTCTCTCTCTAATTTGAACATAAAGAACCCCTTACTTATCTCTTATCCTAATACATATCATTCACTGATAAGACTGATACTTAGTGTATAGACAGATAATCGAATACAGGGTCTGAATTGATATATTGACAGTTACCTAGTCCATATGAGGACTGAACAGTAGTGGTGGGAAATGAAATGGGACTGATACAAAGGAAAGGTAGGGACTTTATAATATCCTATTGACTGAACATTTAAAGAATCAAAAGGTAAGCTAATAAAACATGGACTGCATTATCAAATAGTGATAGTACAATGTGTATACAAAAACCCCCAACCCAATTAACACACAAACCCCAATCTTAATTCACTAGATAGTGTAACGCCCCAGTCCCAAAATACGTAGGACTAGAAACATAGACATGCCAGCTGTATACATACGAAGTATACTCCAATATATGGGAACCTCATATGAATACTTAAGCTGTAAAATACAGTAGAACCATAACTAATCTCATCCACACAAAAATAAATGAATAAAAGATATCATATAATGATAATGAATTGTCTTGATACAATATGTTGGGCGAAGACAAATCCACTACCAACAAGTAAGAGAAAAATACATGGAAAATGAAATAAATTTGGCGAGCGAAGCGAAGCGAAGACGATCCGAGTGTAATCATCCTCGAAGAAATAGAGAGGATCACGGCTAGAGCTAGAATACCTGCGAAAGACAAGAGCACACACCTGG
Organism: Iris pallida; assembly: GCA_029216955.1. Classification (NCBI taxonomy): domain Eukaryota; kingdom Viridiplantae; phylum Streptophyta; class Magnoliopsida; order Asparagales; family Iridaceae; genus Iris; species Iris pallida. Next base: position 35,977 of record JANAVB010021032.1, on the reverse strand, counting down.
AGAGATAACCAGGTCCTCAGAGGGACGTAACAAGACACATAATAGTATGCCATAATAACTGTGATATATAATATAAAGAAAAAAATATGTATGCAATCAGGTGCCTAACCAGTCTACAGAGATAATACAATAAGAACAAACCTTTGACGCATGGACCGGATCAGGAATATCAGGAATCAGGACCGTATCTCCCACTGGAGATAACCGGCAACCAGGACCGTACCTCCCTCTGGAGATAACCGGCTATCAGGACCGTACCTCCCATTGGAGATAACCGATAATTAGGACAGTGCATATATGACCCATACATTAAGGAACTGTTCTTCCCATCCAATGCCTATTATGTTGTATCCACAACAAAAAACCTCTATTAACCGCTAAGTTAAACTAAGCTTTGCAACCCCTATTAGCGGTTATTCCTATCGTACGGCTTATACGTACCGGTGGCCAGCCAGTCACGCATGTCCGTGTTCTATATGCGACACACAACTTCGTGGTACAACGTGTCAAGGCCAATGAATGCAACACACAAGATGGTCCCTTAAATCTAGGTTTAATGTGTAAGAAAAATAATACATAGCAGAAAATATAACTGAACAGTAAGTTTTAACGGGTTATGCCATGTATCACAGTTTATTTTACATAAAGAAAATAATAAATAATGCATGAAATATGAGCTAAAATAAATAAACAGCAAATGGTAAGGTGTCTTGCCTGGTAGGACGCCTGGTGTGCTGCGATAATCATGGTGGCACGATCTGCGACTTCGGATAACAACTACACAAGGTGACCTCTGATGGTGGCACGGACTATTCCATCGGGTCCAGGACGGCCAAATTAGTTAAGGTGGACATAAGGTGGTACGAATTTGGTGACAAAATAAGAATAAGAGGATCGGTTACGGACATGAGAGAAATCAAAGAATAATAGATAAATATTATATATACGAATTTTAAAAAACTATTTATAATCTTTGAAAATTATATTTTATTAGAAAAATACTTTTTTAGCTAATTACTTAAAATCCAGAATCAAAATAATGTTTTCGGTAGAAAGCCATACTTATACTTAGTCAAAAATAGTTTTTAGATAAATATTAAAATATAAAAGATATCATTTTAACTGAAAACTCTAAGTTTGTAAAAATATAACTTTAGGTAGAAATCTATATTTTTACTAGTCGAAAATATATATATTTGAAAAGACTAGAAAAATTATTGTATATAAGATATTTTTAGAAAATATAAAATCTAGAGAAGTGTTTTAGGGCTAAAATAATTTTAGGTCGACAATATATTTAAAGTATAATAAAGTAATAATATATAATCCTTCTAAGTCAAATAATATTTTAAATCAAAACAGAAAAAAAATATTTAGATTTTTTTTTTATAAAACAAAGTTATTTTTATACCATTGATACATGGTATTTGAATCACTACTAACAACATTTAACAATAATAATAAAACAACAAAATATAAGGCTACTCACCCAACCCACACTTTTCTACTGGCTCCTTGGCCCATCAAAATAAAAAAAACAAAAATTAAAATAAAAACATAAATAACAACAAAGAGAAAGGAAAAGGAAAGAGAGAGAATAGATGGACTGAGAGAGCGGGAGTCGAAAGAGAGAGAGAGAGGGGTCGTGAGCTCGGGGATCAGCGGGAAGAGTAGGAGGGAGAAGCGGCGTTGGGGAAAGGCAGGTCATGCGGGACGTGCTGGAGGTCAGGGCTGGGCAATCCGGCGGAGGAGGAAGGAAAAAGGGGCGGCGGAGAGGATAGGTGAGGCGGTCGGGAAGCTCGCCGGAAGGGGGCGATTGGGGAGGGGATCTCGCGCGCGGGCGGAGGAACAGCGGATCTGCGGCCGTGGCGTGGCTCGCTGGCGCGGAGGAGGGTTTTCGGCAGCGGAGCGCGCTCGGCGCTAGCGCGGCGGCGGCCTCCCGGAGGAGCGGAGGGGAAGGGGTTCGTCGGTGTACGGGCGCGGCAAAGCGCGGCGAGGAGGTCGTAGGTCAGGTCGGAGGTGAGTACGGTGGTGGTGATGGATTTTATTCGGGTTTTCTTCCTGATTTTATTTTTGGGGTTTTTTTAGGCTGTATGGTTTTGGTCGAGGGTGGTTGTAGCATTCATGGGGTCGGGGAGTTCGGAGGAGACGACGATGATGGTGATAGTAATGGTGGTGGCGTGGGGTAGCTGGCTGGAGGCGAGGGATCGGGGTCGGGTATAGCGAGGAGGAGAGGGGCGGTGGCTGTGGTTGCGGGGACGCCGGATTGGCGGCAGGGAAGGGGGTTTTCCGATGGTGAAGGGTTGGCTATGATGGAGGTGTCATTTCGGTAGCTGACATCAGCTCTGGCGGGTGGTCGACCATGGAGACTAGGGGAGAGAGGGTGGTGATGGTCAGAGGGTGGAGAAGAGGCTGTGGTTGCGACAGCGGGTCGCGGTGGCGGTTTGCAGGACGGGGGTTCTGGGTTGGGGTAGAGATTTGCTGGTGTCGGGGGTGTCCGACACGGAGGAGGTGAATTGTATATGTAAAATTTTTGGAATAAGATATTGGGAAGACACCCGGGGTCGGACCCGAGGCCGTCACGGCTGACACGGAGTAGTGTTGGACACATACACGAAGCACGCACGTTGTGGATAATTTGTGGATGTGAGAAATTTATGGAGGAGTACATGCCTATTTATAGGACGTGGAAATTCCCAGTTGGATAAGGATTAGAATTTGTTTAAATCCCAATGGATAAATCCCGCTATTAATTTAATTCAAATCAAAATTTATTTATTCAAATCCATCCATATTAAATCTAGGTAAATCTTTCTTTGAATCAATTTATAAAGCATAATCCATAAAAATATTTCAATTTGTAAATCATAACATTAATCCAACCATTTTAAAATATTATTTTGTGAACACTAAAATTTTATAATAAAATAATTTCAAAAATTTCTAATAAATATTTAAATAGAAATATAATATAAATTACCTTTTTGCAAATTCTTAAATAATATCAATTAGTTTTTGAAACTCAAATTATGCATGGAATAAACTTCCATGTTCCTTGTATAAAAAAATATATATTTCTCTAAATCATTACTTATACTTGTATAAAATAAGAAATAAGGTTGAACCATCGCGACGCGACATTTTTGAATTTTTTTAAGTAAATTATTATATAATATTTTGAAAACTGTCATATATAAATAAAAATTTGTAATCAAAACATCTTTTCCAAAAATATGTACCTTGCATATATTCGCACTCGACGAGCAATTACGAAAAACGCAAATTTTGTGAGCGACGTACAATACGACTATGCGACGTACAAATACAGTTTAAAAATAAATTCGTACCAATTTTTAAAAAAAATAGTAAAAATTTAGGGGTTTTACAGATGGGCTCCCACCTCTAATCTATATTAATACATTCCTAAATTTAATGGTCAAACTGAATTTAGAGTAATTAATGCTCTTAGGGTCATTTCGTCAAACACTTGGTGTGCGTATCCGATACCCTCTTAATATGCACTCCAAATAGATCTAAACTTGACCTAAAGTATGCCTACATGATCTATATCATTAGTATGACCTAATCTACCAATCTCACAAACCCTAGAATCCTAATTTTAGATTTCCCCAATTTGAATAAAATTCAAAAGAGGAAAACCTTCAAATAGGAAGAGGAGAGCCAAAACTCCTCTCTAATGGCACCATAATGGAATGGTGGTCCTAAATGAATGTATCTACACTAATAAAATGAAATGTGATTGGTTTAGAGAGCTCATACCAATTGGGAGATGAATTTCCAATGTAAAATCCCTAGATTAGATTTCCTTCAAGCTCCAAGGGTCCGAGCGCTCCAAATGCTCCCAAGCTAGCCCATAGAGCCTTCTCTTCTTCAAGGGGAAGAGAATGAAATTAGTTTGGAGGAATTTGGACACAATTTGGGAGTAGGGGGATTTGGGGAAGGAGCTTCCTAATTAGGGTTAGGGTTTGGAATGAAAGAGGGAAGAAGATGATGAAGTGGTCCTATTTAAAAAGAAGTGGCCGCCATATAGGTCTAATTCTAGGGTTTGGGCTAAGTTAGAATGTCCACTAATCCCCTCTCTAAGTTATGACAAGATTAGGAATTAAACCTTCCTTCCTAATTGGGTATTTAGTCAAACCTTTTAGCTAATTCTTCTAATCTTGCTAGAGACTAACTAAAGTTCAATTAGGCTAGTCCTAATCATCTAGTTGGGTGGTCATGTCAAGTTGGTTTGGGTCTTCTAGGATCACTAACCACTATTCTAGTCAAAGTCTAACCATTAGTCATATTCATGAATAACACATGCACCATATTAATTATTTAAATAATTAACCAAAATATAAAGTTTTGTTATGAAAAATTAATTGCCACTCTTCACTCTTATAACAGTGATTAGGAAAAAGTAAAAAATACTCCTGTTGTAGAAAAGTAGTGGTTATAACTTGCTTCTGGCATGAGTAGGGCGTTCCACCTACAAAAGAATTTACAGATGAAACTTTTGGTACCCATTTCTTATAGGGTCCTGAAATGTTAGTCTTCGGTATCCTTGCACATATATATCTTCAAATCAACTAGCTTTCTTACTATACATACAGGAGAAATATGACCAATGGTGCCACAATAGTAACATCTAGCATATTGAGTTTTAGATGCACTGTGTTGTGCATGATTGGTAGGTCTTGTTTCCTTGTTAGATATTTAAAATAAAATGCATGCCGGTTAGTCTTCTTGGGCAAAGGTTTAGCTGGGTTTGGTATGACAGTGTTAGGTTTGACTGTGTTTCGATGTTTCGGTCAGTGACACATGTTAGGATAGGAAGCATGCAATAGCTTCAGGCTATTTTCCTAACCTAATTTCTGACTTTTTGGAAGTTTTATAAAGTATATTGTAGCTAGCTGTGAGTGCATCATTTCTGACTAGTGCATATTGATGGCTCTTCTTCTCTTTGGATAATTCTTTCTCTATTTTAGCAATGGTCTTATCTTTTTCTTCGGATGATCGTGTAATCTAATGTAATTGCAACTTAACAGAGAAAAGCTCACCTGTCTCACAAAAAATATTATTTACTTCTAACATCAGCTAGTAGGTCGGTAAGTCTTCATATTTCACCTTTGTACTCTTTGAGTACCTTCTTAGAGTTCTGGTATTTGCTACACAGTTTTTGTATCTCCTAAGAGGTCACTAAAGGCTTCATCTAATTGTTCAAAGGTAAAATTATCATAAGTATCAAACAATGGATTAGTTTTTACCTAATCATATGCCATTAAGCATACATTTGCAACGTCATCTAATTGTTCAGCTTCTGAGTTGCTGGCTTCACTTTCATGCCATATGCTTGTGTTAGCATATCTCCTGAGGTAGATTTCTTCAGGTAGACTTTTTCATATTTATTTTCCTTTCTGGTTGATAATGATGCTTGTTTGCCATGATAAAAGGTTATATGAAATTTTTGTATAAATGTGTAAAGAGTACAATCGATTCCTAAACATGAGATCTACGTACAAAATTTTCTGGAGAGGTGTGACAGTGGAGATCGAGCACTACAGCGGTTCCTTTACTCCGTTGACGATCTGACGATGAGTTAAACTTGCTCTGGCTTTCTGGTGCTTATGATTGGAACTTTGGGATTGCCAATCAAGAGGATGCCGAAGTAGTAATGATTTTGAAGCCTCTTTATTGATAGAAAACTCCTTCTATTTATAGGGAAGCACATATACGATGTGCATAAGGATTGTGCAGGAACGCTGCACGTAGAGATATAAGAGAATCTCGAGGTTGCACGGTGAAGGCTGCTACTTAGCTGATACGTGACGGACGCTGGGATTCTCCTTTATCAAAAGCATGGGGGAATTATCAACAGAACTGAATAAACCACTTGTGGCGTGTGTTTATTGTTAATCGGATGAACCTGAGCAGATCTATTCCTATCCCCAAAGTTGGATTTTGTCTTATCTTATGGGGCCATTGGTTTAAACAAATCGATTGCGTATAACCCTCGTCCATAACAACAAACTCCGTCATTATCTGTGGTTTAAATAAACCGATACGATATTGCTCTTATCGACACAATCATACTCTGTTCTATCTTAAGAGCGGTAGTTTAAACAAACCAATTGGGTGATATCCGAAAAGATATAAGCACCCATCTGGCCATGTGAAACCATGTCACCTAGTAGGACTGTGCTTCTATGTAAGCTGCACTCCTGGTTGGATGTCACTGCACGCTTGGGCAATGAGTGGACTGCGATTCAAAGACGACAGAGTTACTATGCTTTTAGGCGACGAGTAGACGATGTTTCGAAGACGACGGAGTCACCGCGCTTCTTGGCGACGAGGAGACTGTACTTTAGACGACGAAATGACTGTGCCTTGGGGCGACGAGTAGACTATGTTTTGAAGACGACAGAGTTACTGCACTTTAGTATGACGAGTAGACTGTGTTTTCGAAGACGACGGAGTCACTGCACTTCTTTGCGACAAGTAGATTGTGTTTCGAAGTTAATGGAGTCTCGGCGCTTCTGACGACGAGTAGACTTGTGCTTGAGGCAAGAAAGTGTCAGATGAAAGAGCCGTTGAATGGACTACGCTTCTGGATTGAACCAACGTAACTGTGCTTCTGAGTTTGAAGGAGCTAGCTTTGTCGAAGTCATAAGAGCAATTAAATGACAACTCTTTTAACGAATGAGTCAGTCATCCTCTTCTTTAATTGCCACCATCATTTGGGGAATTCAAGAAGCTTATGGCCCAGGATTCAGTCAAATGAACCTATTAAATGAGATTCATTGTGCTGAGTCTTAGGTTCATCCCATTAATTTGGGAGTCTTTGACCAACAGCCACGTGGCATGTGGGTTGGACCGCACTCAGCCTATATAAAGGAAAGCTTTTCTGAAAGGTTACATCCATTGTCTCTTAGCATTCCCACCGTCATGCTCGATCCTGACTTGGCTTCGAACTGCCGTTTGCCCTGTATAAGTCGACTGTTGGTTGTCGATCTCTTTGTTCAAAGAAGCTATGTCCTTATAGAAGAACTGGTATTGGATCTTGAGATGCACTTGAGCGTTTGGCGTGAGGAGTTTGAACCTGAACAGCATCTTAGAGGTCTTCGAAATCCAAGCTTCCGGGTTCGGATTGATTGCCAATCCGAAGAGCCACAGGTTGTGCTCTGCCCTGCTCAGGAGTCGTAGTAGTGTGGCAAGTAGGAGCTAAATTCTAGCTTGGGCCAATGTGTCACTACCATATTTTAGCTTGACAGTATTTTGGTCATTTGGTGAAATTGTTTTGAATTTATTTGATTTATTGAATTGGTGATTTCTATTTTTGACTTTGGCTAATTTAGACTTTGTAGACTGACCTAGAAGTTGAACCTAGCTATGGTGACATGGTTAGCATGGTGTGACCCTAGTCTAACTTAAGTCAACCTACTTTTAGTCACTTAGAATCTAGTTTCAATAGGAGGATTAATGAATAGGTAAAATGACTTATGACTTATGATTTTTATTTCATGACTTATGGAACTTAGCCCATAGGCCCATTAGTGAAACCCTAACCCTAGCCACAACCTAATGTGGCCGGCCCCTAGGGTTCCCCCCTATAAAGCATCTCATTGAATGTTTTTGCCTCTTTTGTGTTGTTTCAATATTTTGAAGAAAGAGGTAAAGAGCAATCTTCCCCAATCCATAACTTTCTCATTTCAAGTCCTTTTTCACTCAAATCTTTTGCAATAGATTCTAATCATCCTCTATTTGATATTCATGGAGAGTGATTTCAGTTTGTGGGCAATTTGGAGGATTTGGCTAGCAACGGGAATCAATCGATTTGGGGCTTTTCTTGGTCATTTGCACCTATAGGTAAAACCCTTCAAATTGTTATTTAATTCTGTTTCTTTGTATGGATGTGTAGATTCCCCTAGCTGTCCCTCAAGTTTGGTAGGAGATCGTGTCCATTTTGTGTCTGTATCGGACACAAAACAGTATTAGAGTGCATGTGTTTGATGAAATGCTTGAAAGGACAGAAAACTTGTAATTTCGAATCACTAATTTGTAGTACTATATATATACATTGATTTTGTAATTGTTTGATTTGATCTCTGACACAAATCGTATCAGTTTGGACAGGGGAACCCACTGCATGAGACACCGCACACGTGCCCTACTGCCCGATGTGTCGTGTGCACTGTACACGACACAATAGGACACGATACTTGACTCAGAGGTGGGGGCAGTGTCGGACATGACCTTTCTAAAACCTCGTGTCATATCATGTCGTGTCGAAAGCAGAATCATGTGTGCACTGATCTGACACTGTGCTGCACACACGTAAAAACGTGTCCGGATACGCATCTCGTACGTGCGACACACTACACATGGACACAGGGCAGTCACTTGGACACGTTCCCCTACCCCTGGTAAATACGTGTGCACGACCACGTGTCTCCACATGGCCTGTGTCGTGCGCCAGACACATGTGCACGCGTGTACGATGCTGTGCACAGTCCTAGTGTATTCGGGTGTGTAAAACTTGATTGGACACGTCGTGTCCCACTTTGGGGACACAAAACACACTGTGAGACACGTACACATATAACACATGGTTTACCAACCCTTAATTTCGAGTATTGAGTTTATTTTTGAATTCGATTTGGGTTTTTCCCTAGTGTCTGATACACAGTTCATTGATTGTAATTTTTTGAGATTTAATTTGACTTTAAACTCTATTTTTCCTAATGATAATTTGCAATGATGATTCACCTAAATGTATCTAAGTTTACCTACATGTTAGGTTCCCTGTTAGCTAGATGTTTTGAGTTTTCGAATTAGATTTGGATTGTTCACTGAAACTGTCATGATTTAAACTGATTTCCTGAGTTTTGACACCCATTCACTGTATGCAATTCACTGAAACTGAGTTCATACATTACACACACATATATGTGAATCACCCCTACCCATTTGACACACACACACCCAACCTATCTACTATTACACAGATTTCCTAAGAACACTGTTTTCTATAATATATACAAACACACATTTCAAACCAATGTATGCACACACACATTACTCTAAACTGAGAATCTATGTTCACTACTGAAATCTAAACACACACACTCTATTGACACATACTGCTACCTATACCCACATTCACTGTCACATGTTCTTCCTGAGAACAGTTTGCATCACTAACATTACACACAATTCTCTCCTAAAAACTGAGAACAATTTTCATACATTGTTCCTCACACATTACACTCTCACATTTGCACTAATTTAACTAATTTCTACAATCACACACACAAGCATGAGCAACTTGACACACAGGACACTCTCCTGTCACACACTCTAGCCTAGGTTGTTCACACACCCACATTCTAAACTATGTTCACCTCTACCATGAAATCTAACCCTCATCTATATGTTTGTTAATATATATATAGAGAGTTATCTATACATGTTATATATGCATAGAGAAAACTGAACTCTTACTTCTATACATATATATAAATGTATATTATAGTTAGCCATGCATGCCATGTGTATTGTAACTTATAGCTAGTGTTTTGATACCCCTTTCATGTACAACTCCATGTTCACACACACGCACATAGCCTTACATGCTAGTTTCTCTCTCTAACTATCGTTTTATATATAATGTTGTATATATGCATGTTGTATATATATGTAATCCTATATACATAGAGATATATATGAATTTCATGATAAATAGCTAAATGTGAATGTGCCTTGATGTGTGGCTTGTTTTTGGCTTGTATTGCCTTAGGATTGATGTGTGCTTGCTAGAAAAGGCTGGCTAGGCTTAGTGAGACTTGTTTGGATTAGGCTTGACCTAGTTTGACTAGTGTAGTTGACTAGAGTTGACCAAAGGTTGACTTTAGCCTAGATTGACCCAAACATCATGTAGAATGTATTGTAGCAGTCTATTTTACTATTTTAGACATGTTGTGACTTGTACTGTTCTATAGGAGCCAGACACCACTCCTCAGGCAGTATATTCTCTTCAGACATATAGATACCAGGCGAGTACATTCTCTGATTATTTCATATCTTGTTTAGGATTGTATTCCTGCTTTAGATTACTTTACTTGATGCTGACACGTTGGTAACACGGATTAGTACTATATGGATCCCTTCATGAGATGTTATCCCTCTCGGGAGCATCAGATACTCATGTCTCGTGTGTTTCACTTACATCATGTATCTCATGCTTCTATTATCATGAATCTTTCATGTATCATCTTGTGATTCCCGTACTCTCATGAATCACAGAGTCTTCACGAATCTATTCATGAGTTACTCTTTATGAGCCAGTAGCGTAGTCATGAATCTTAACGTAACTTAACTGGATCCTTGTGTATTGATTGGAGATGGGGGAGTAGAACTAAACATGTGAATAATTCCAAAGTAGTATAGTCATGAATCACCTCTTTAGTATAGTCATGAATCACCTCCAGCTGTTCACATATTTATCTTGTTCTCTGAATCACTAGTCACTGATAGTTCTCTATATATTGTAGCTATTTACTTACAGCTCTCTCTCTTTTATATCATGTTGTTCTTCAGTTTCATGTATCTTACTCTCTAGCATGTTTATATTTCCTAACCTGTTATGATTTGCATGAGATGTATTGTGCTCGCTTCTGTCCTGACTAGACCTGTTGAAAATATTACAGAGGATGAGGACGAGGCGCTCTGTACCACATATTATGGGACTACCCTAGAGGATTGCCTCGACCTGGACCTCCAGTAGGATCTATTAGCAGTGAATGACACACCATTAGTTTAGATTAGTGATTATCAGATGTATTATTCTCTGGATTACTGTATTTGAGTTTTGGGATATTTTTTGGATTTGGTGTTAGCTTAGACACTTAGAACTCTCTATCTATCTGTATTTTTGTGGATTCGTTTCATATCTATCTATCTTGTCGTATTCTACCTTGGATGCGATTGAGACTGTATTCTGCTATGTCACCTCCATTCGGAGTGTATATATAGTACAGGTACCTTATATTGTTAGATGATTGACCTAGGACAGCATTCTACCGGCGACACTGCAGCGTAAGCTGGACGTACCCACTTCTCGTGCCCTTACTCTAGGACGCGGGTCATGATATGTTTTTAGGGGTGGCCCAAGCAGGTCGAGTTTATGTAGTGGTATTCGAACTAGAGTATCACTACAGCCTGCAGTAGGATTAGGATATATTTTTGAAGGTACTCGATCACAGTTAGGATTCCTTGAGAGATTCCTGGGATGACCCTTGAGAATCTTATTTAAACTTCAATTTGAAATCCTTTTCCTTGTTTTGTTCGCTCTCACTCTTTGATTATTGAATTTGATTTTGATGGATCGTTGTTGGTTTTGATTTTTCCTATCGAGGTGAATTTTATGGCCTGAGTTACAATATTTTCTTATAACATATGTTGACGGAAATAACAGGGATAGTAAAACGTCTACTTGATTATGGAACTTGTAGTTTATCGCAGCCATATTAGCTGGCGTGGCGGGAACATAGAGACCTGACTTCGGATGTGCGTATCTTGGTTATTAGATTTGGAATTTCTCACACCTATACTCGTCGGCATAGCAAAAATTCTAGACGACATGATTATAGAGGTGCATAACCCAATTATGGAATCTATCGTTTATCGCAGCCTTGCTTACTGGCATGGCGAGGACTCTGAGTAACATGATTTTGGACAGACGCATATGAATATCAGATCATATCTTGAGAAAGTTTTTAAACATATCATCTCTATCATAACCTTCTGTTGTTATAAAATTGTATTCCATCATCGAATATCTTAAGAGTAAAGATATTTTAGTTTTTGTAGAGCTTATTCATATGTAGTTCTTTTATAGTGTAATGATATGATGACATGTAGAGTGTCTGTGCCCTAGAGATGATAGTTAGCATTGGTGTTAGAATAGTAACCCATTGTAGACGATTCCTCTTGTTATTTATAATACCTACCAGTTTCCATATAGGATGTTAGTATGCCTTACAGCCTTGATGATTTATTATTATTTTTCCTTATCCTTTCCAGTAAGGAACCCATGACCAGAGCCTGTCCTTTAGTGTAGTTGTAGTTTCACCTAAGACTGAGAGGTCTATATATATAGATAAGTTACAGATGATATTGGCATATAAGATAGGGGTTGGGTTGGTATCTATAGGTCATTGTTGTATAAGGTATTGATATGTTGTTTAGTCTATATTTGGTTCAGTTTTCTATTTTAGTTAAGTTCTCTTTGTGTTGAGTTTAGTCATATTTGATCAAACTTTATAGGCAGTGTGCAGACCCTTCATTAGATACCCTGTTCCCTTGGTTCATACTTGTACAAGTTGTTCACTGCACTCACCATTTTATTACCTACCATACTGCATCATAGATTTCACTGGACCATTGTTCAGTCCCCAATTATTAACTCACCAATATAACCATCAACCTCTTATCATATTTTGCATATCTGGAAGGTTAGTATCATGCATATTAGAGGTCTGCACTCATCCTTACTTTCTGTACATGGTGACATACTGCATCTATTAGTATTTTACTTTATTGATAGCCTTGCAATACCCTTCATTATAACCTGCAGTACCTGCCCTACAGTGGAGTCTAAACCTTTTTGGGCATGGTTGTTCAGTACATTTAGGACAGTTGTATACATTGGAGATATAATGTGGGTTGTTAATAAGAGTTTTTCCTTGATCATTTGTTCTGTCCCTCTTACATTCTTAGATACAGATGATACTTGTTTAGCCCATCTGTCCAGATACATGTCCAAACCCTTATTTCATTGTTGGTTCAGTCATCCAAAAGCCTCTACCTGGGCATTAGTTCAATTTTCCATATGTATGTGTCCTATATATCATTGTCCTATATATGATTGTTTTGCATACACTACTGTTCAGTCCCAACACACCCTACAACATCTGACCCCTTCATTGGAGTGATAGGCATGTGGTAGGGAGTGTGAGTTATTAGACTTTGAGTAGAGTTGAGACGATGAGAGTTATATATATATATATATATATATATATATATATATATATAGCTTGTATATATGTAATGTATTTTGATTTGGTATGTAGCCTGCACTCATTTGCAGTATACTGCCTATTGCATTACCTGTACACCAGTTTGGTTTACTACTTTTAGACCACTGTCCTGCATGTAGTTAGTAGGTATTCAGTACAGATAGAGAGGAGAGGCCCATGTTTGATCTAAAGGCATGTTTCAGTCACCATGTAGGTTTCTTTTCACTTTAAATTTACAAGTGGACCCTAATGTCCTGTCCTTTTTGCTTATAAATTCAGTCTCCTTAGCATCATTTTCTTTTGCCTACATTGATGTTTCAGACCATTCATCCTTAGCCTAATTTCTAAGGATTTGTTCAGTTCCTTATGAGTTTAGTCTACTTTAACACTTTGATGATCAGTTATATATATATAGATGATATACTTAGGATATATGTAATGGGTTGTTGTTCTTGAGCTTATGCATATGTGGTACTTGGGATTTGTGTACTTAGATTATAGGTATTTAGTTGTGGGTGACTTGATAGGATTTAGGAAGTTAAGAGTTAGTCTATTATAGAGTGTTTCTTTTGCTAAATTATAGTTGCCAACACCTAGATAGCTAGCATAGGTAAAGCCCTAAGAAATTGACTAGTTGTTGACCAATAGTTGACCATTGACTATGTTTGACTTAGTTTGACTGGAGATAGGATTAGAAGTAAGTTGTTTGTTTTGTTTGTTTGATCATGTTTGATTATTTAGTAACTTGAGACCTTGTTTGTGTTTAGGTCGGAGACATGGTTTTTCTGAGGATATCTTCGACTCGTGGTATCATACGTTTTAGTGGAGGTGGGAAGCTTAGCCTGCGTTTCATCGGACCTTTCATGATCAGCGGGAGAGTCGATGACGTGGCATACAAGCTAGACTTGCCACTTGCACTAGTGGGTGTCCACAACTTATTCTACGTATCACAGTTGAGACGGTATGTGGCTGATCCTAGCTATGTACTTGACCATTCAGAGATTAAGTTGGGACCTAATCTCAGTTATCCAGAGCAGCCAGTGGAGATTCTGGATCGTCGAAAGAAGGTACTGAAAAACCAGGTGATACCTTTGGTTCGCGTTACATGGAGGCATCATTCTCCAGGAGAGTCTATCTGGAAGCGGAAGGATGAGATGCGCGAGTGATACCCATATTTTTTTGGACCTTGAGGTATGATCGTCTATCCTTCTCATCAGTTTAGTTTCGTCTTTTAATTTCGAGGACGAAATTATTTTAAGAAGGATAGATTTGTCACTACCACAGTTTATCTTGAGGGTATTTTGGTCATTTTGTGAATTTTTTTTGAATTTATTTTATTTATTGAATTGGTGATTTCTATTTTTGACTTTGGCTAATTGAGACTTTATAGACTGACCTAGAAGTTGACCCTAGCTATGGTGACATGGTTAGCATGGTGTGAACCTAATCTAACTTAAGTCAACCTATTTTTAGTCACTTAGAATATTGTTTCAATAGGAGGATTAATGAATAGGTGAAATGACTTATGACTTATGATTTTCATTTCATGACTTATGAAACTTAGTCCAAAGGCCCATTAGTGAAACACTAACCCTAGCCCCAATCTAATGTTGTCGGCCCCTAGGGTTCCCCCCTATAAAGCATCTCATTGAATGTTTTTGTCTCTTTTGTGTTGTTTCAACATTTTGAAGAAAGAGGTAAAGAGCAATCTTCACCAATCCATAACTTTCTTATTTCAAGTCCTTTTTGACTCAAATCTTTTGCAATAGATTCTAATCATCCTCTATTTGATATTCATGGAGAGTGATTTTATTATGTGGGCAATTTGGAGGATTTGGCTAGCAACGGGAATCAATCGATTTGGGGCTTTTCTTGGTCATTTGCACCAATAGGTAAAACCCTTCAAATTGTTATTTAATTCTGTTTTCTTTGCATGGATGTGTAGATTTAGGTCTCCCTTAGCTGTCCCTCAAGTTTGGTAGGAGACCGTGTCCATTTCGTGTGCGTATCGGACACATAACAGTGTTAGAGTGCATGTGTTCGATGAAATGCGTGAAAGGACTGAAAACTTGTAATTTTGAAAACTATTTTAACCAATTTATAGTGCTATATATATACATTGATTTCGTAATTGTTTGATTTGATTTCTGACATGAATCATGTCAGTTTGGACACGGAAACCTACTACACGAGATACCGCACACATGTCTTGCTGCCCGATGTGTCATGTGAACTATACACGACACAATAGACACGATACTTGACTCAGAGGTAGGGCCAGTATCTGACATGACCTCCCTAGAACCTCGTGTCATATCTTGTCGTGTCAAGAGCAGAATCACGTGTGCACTAATCCGATACTGTGCTGCACACACGTAAAAATATGTCGGATACGCATCTCGTACGTGCGACACACTTCACGTGGACACGGGGTAGTCACTTGGACACGTTCCTCTACCCTTGTCGAACACGTGTGCACGACCACATGTCTCCACGTGGCCCGTGTCATGTGCCAGACACGTGTTCACTCGTACACGATGCTGTGCACAGTCCTAGTGTATTCGTGTGTGTAAAACTTGATTGGACACTTCGTGTCCCACTTTGGGGACACGCACACAGTGTGAGACATGTACACATATAACACATGGTTTACCAACCCTTAATTTCGAGTATTGAGTTTATTTTCTAATTCAATTTGGGTTTTTTCCTAAGTGTCTGATACGCAGTTCACTGTTTGTAATTTTCTGAGATTTAATTTGATTTTAAACTCTATTTTTTCTAATGATAATTTTCAATGATGATTCACCTAAATGTTTCCAAGTTTACCTACATGTTAGGTTCCATGTTAGCTAGACGTTTTGAGTTTTCAAATTAGATTTGGATTGTTCACTGAAACTGTCATGATTTAAACTGATTTTCTGAGTTTTGACACCCATTCACTGTATGCAATTCACTGAAACTGAGTTCATACATTACACACACATATATGTGAATCACCCCCACCCATTTGACACCCTATCTACTACTGCATAATTTTCCTAAGAACACTATTTTCTATAATGTATACACATACATTTCAAACCAATGTATGCACACACACATTACTCTAAAATGAGAATCTATGTTCCCTACTGAAATCTAAACACACACTCTCTACTGACACATACTACTACCTATACCCACATTCACTGTCACATGTTCTTCCTGAGAACAATTTGCATCACTAACATTACACACACTTCTCTCCTAAAAACTGAATACATTTTTCATACATTGTTCCTCACACATTTCACTCTCACATTTGCGCTGATTTAACTAATTTCTATACTCTCTCACACACACAAGCATGAGCCACTTGACACACATGACACTCTCCTGTCACACACTCTAGTCTAGGTTGTTCACACACCCACATTCTAAACTATGTTCACCTCTACCATGAAATCTAACCCTCTTCTATATGTTTGTTAATATATATATAGATATATACATATAGAGAGAGTTATCTATACATGTTATATATGCATAGAGAAAAACTGAACTCGTACTTCTATACATATATAGATGTATATTATAGTTAGCCATGCATGCCATGTGTATTGTAACTTATAGCTAGTGTTTTGATACCCCTTTCATGTACACCTCCATGTTCACACACACACATAGCCTTACATGCTAGTTTCTCTCTCTAACTTTCTCTTTATATATAATGTTGTATATATGCCTGTTGTATATATATGTAATCCTATATACATATAGATATATATGAATTTCATGATAAATAGCTAAATATGAATGTGCCTTGATGTGTGGCTTGTATAGCATTGGGATTGATGTGTGCTTGCTAGAATAGGCTGGCTAGGCTTAGTGAGACTTGTTTGGGTTAGGCTTGACCTAGTTGACCTAGTTTGACTAGTGTAGTTGACTAGAGTTGACCAAAGGTTGACTTTAGCCTAGATTGACCCAAACATCATGTAGAATACATTGTAGCAGTCTATTTTACTATTTTAGACATGTTGTGACTGTACTGTTCTATAGGAGCCAGACACCACTCCTCAGACAGTATATTCTCTTCAGACATACAGATACCAGGTGAGTACATTCTCTGATCATTTCATCTTGTTTAGGATTACATTTCTACTTTAGATTACTTTACTTGATGCTGATACGTTGGTAACACGGATTAGTACTAGATGGATCCCTTCATGAGATGTTATCCCTCTCGGGAGCATCAGATACTCATGTCTCGTATATTTCACTTACATCATGTATCTCATGCTTCTATTATCATGAATCTTTCATGTATCAGCTTGTGATTCCTGTACTCTCATAAATTACAGAGCTTTCACGAATCTATTCATGAATCACTCTTTATGAGCCAGTAGCGTAGTCATAAATCATAATGTAACTTGACTGGATCCTTGTGTATTGATTGGGGATGGGGGACTAGAACTAAACATGTGAATAATTCCAAAGTAGTATAGTCATGAATCACCTCTTTAGTATAGTCATGAATCACCTCCAGTTGTTCACATGTTTATCTTGTACTTTGAATCACTAGTCACAGATAGTTCTTTATATATTGTAGCTATTTACTTACAGCTCTCTCTCTTTTATATCATGTTGTTCTTCAGTTTCATGTATCTTAATCTCTAGCATGTTTATATTTCCTAACCTGTTATGATTTGCATTAGAGTAATTATGCTCGCTCCTATCCTGACAGGACCTATTGAAAATATTACAGAGGATGAGGACGAGGCGCTCTATACCACATATTATGGGACTACCCTAGAGGATTGCTGCGACCTGGACCTCCAGCAGGATCCATTAGCAGTGGATGACACACCATTAGTTTAGATTAGTGATTATCAAATGTATTATTCTCTGGATTACTGTATTTGAATTTTGGGATATTTTCTGGATTTGGTGTTATCTTAGACACTTAGAACTCTCTATCTATCTGTATTTTTGTGGATTCGTTTCATATCTATCTATCTATCTTATTGTATTCTACCTTGGACGTGATTGAGACTGTATTCTGCTATGTCACCTCCATTCGGAGTGTATATACTGTACAGGTACCTTATATTGTTAGATGATTGACCTAGGACAGCGTTCTACCGTCGACACTGCGGCGTAGGCTGGACGTACCCACTTCACGTGCCCTTACTCTAGGGTGCGGGTCGTGACACAATGGCTACTTCATTAGTCATATTGGAGTTCCTCCGCATCTAGCTAGGAAGCGGCTTGCTCTAACGAGAAAGTGATTCGCTCTGACAGGCTGCACGTTTGGGGTTTGCGCACTTGTGAAGAAGATTGCCCACTTGTAGGCTTTTGGTGTTCTAGTATTTATATGTAATCATGAAAAATCTACAATAGATCTTCATGGACATAATTTTAATAAAGAACACTTTTTGCAACATCTTTGTACGTCTTATTGTGACTTTTGTCTGTTGTTTGCGCTTTTGGGGTACCTGCACGTTTATGAAGTCATGTGTAGCAAGTATTGTCACCTGCGCTTTTGATATGTCTGTGCTTTTTTATGCTTTTACAAGACCCCCTTCAAAGTGTTTCGAACTTGAGCCAAGCTCGAAATACTTTGAATAGAAGCATGACATGTGTCCTTTGGAAGCGAATGCCCAGCATGCTTAATGACAGGTAGTCATCACGCTTAGCCTTCAGCATTAAATTCCTTGAGCTGTCGCTTCATTAAAAGTTTGATCACAACTCCTCGTTTCTTGGGAACAGCCATCATGATCTTAGCTCTTAATTCCCACATCGTCCGAAGAGTCTCCTCAAACACGAAGCATTTTGTCTTTTTTTCCTGACGTGGCCGTACCCGATAAGTAGGGGCTGTTTGGTGATTAAACATTCATTCTTTCTCTCTCCAACAGAAGCTTTTCTTGTCAGAGATTTTTTATTCCTTCAAACCCTAGATTTCCCGCCATGGCTCCCAAAAAATCAAGAACCCCAAAAGCTCCCAAAGCGGTGACGACGAGCACGACGAAAGCTAAAGGAAAACGGACTGCTTCAGAGGCCGTTGATGTTGACGAATCACCGGCCATCGGTGCTGTAGTTCACAGCGACGTGCGGCCTCCTGTCATAAGTAATAAACTTTGATCCTCTGTTTTGTTGATGCACATGAGCGGCTACTATTCGGAGTATCGTCTCGTAGATGTGCTAAAGCTTTTCTTGCTGATGTGTCAAGCCCCAAAACCAGAATACTGGAGAGCGAGGGGCAGACACAGCCAGCTACATACATTAAAGTGTAACCCACCTTGATGTACGGTTACGACTGTCTAGATACAAGAGAACTTTACTACAAGCCAACAGTCTCTTATGGTCAATAACAAGCCTAGTGTCTCAACCGCAAGCAAGCAAGTAAGTGTAACAAGATGGTAGATTATCACACATACAAAGTAAGACGTCCCATACATTACATATTCAGATGATCATGAAGCTAGTCATACAAAATACGGAGACTAGTAAGAGTTTAAGTCATACATGATCAACCCTAGGATTTGTCAATCATGTTACACCCCTTAGGCAGACAGGAATGTAAATTTAACATGAGCTAACACTTGTTCGGCGGCTAAACGCCTTAAAAGAATAATTTAAAATGGAGTGGGAGAGCAAAATAAAAACCCACTCGTTGCTAGGGTTACGTCTGGTGTTCACCATCTGGCTGGAAGGCTGGGAGATCCTTGGGTCCTACTCCGAAATCTGGCCATATAAAATCAGCTGGGTCAGACCCTAGAAAGAGCAAGTGCCACAAAGGAGGCTTCACTTAAGAACTAAAACCAGCATACTAGCACATGAGACATAAAGGATAATAAAAGTCATGAGTTAGAGAAAAATAAGATGATAAACGATAAGACGACCGAGGGACCATTCCGGTAGCCAAGTTACAACCCGTAAACCAAACAAGGACCGGGGTTGTAACCCTTCACCTGAACAAAGCTTAGTCTCTAACCAATTATCGACAAGAGTAAAGCATGAACAAGCATGTGCTGAAATAATCATAGACTGGCATTGCTTAGACATGACTAGACTGGACTACATCCATCAATCACGGCCAAGCAAAGAGAACGGCTTGATACTTTAACTAGCTAGGGTTATCACAAGCCTAGTTACTAGCAAGATGCAATGAGATGTTCCAGTAGTCACAGGCCCTGTAGCGATCCAGGTTATCCAGGCAAGGTTGATTACCAAAGTTATCAAGAATTATTAGATGGCTTAGAGTGCAACACATAACAGTGTGCCTTGTACTTGTCTCAAGAGTGTGTCCCACATGACAGTGGACTGGAAATGTGCACTACTCGACGGCAGGCTACAAGTCCATCAGGTTTGGCCGGGATAACGGGATCGCCTGTAACTGGGGAAATCTCCCTTAGAATGAGCTATTTTGATCAATCTAGTCATTAACCTTAGTCAGATTCAGTATGAATCCCTGACCGTAGTAACCAGGGACTCATGTCCCAGAATGATGCAAGATGAGACTAGACTAGTAGCTTGTACAAACAAGTTTCAAGCAAACACCCACGGTGTCATGACGAGAATTTACTTAGCAAGTCAAGATAGTCGTCGCAACGGCGTTCAAGGTTATATGTCATATTTACTTGTCAAGAGTGCACCGCAACGGGCCACTATCATGTACTAGCCTGTCATGTTTTTGTCTGGAGTGCGCCACGATAGGCCACTGTCATTTTAGTACCATGTTCATGTTCATGTATCATACCGTGTTCACATATCATGTCGTGTACAGATTATTATGTCAATATTCCTTGTCAAGGGTACGCCACAACGGCCACCATCAAGTGCTATCATTCCATTAATATGTCATGCTCACATCGTGTTCATGTCGAGCTCATATCAAGAAAGGGAACCTGGGGACATCATGCGCCCAAGGGGGGCATGCGCCCACACATGGGTCGGGGCAAGCCAGAATGCACTACAAGTCTCATGGCCATATGTGCCCAAGTCAGAGAGCCGTACACCCACTATTGACACAACATGGGTCTATGAATGATGCAAGCCCAAGGTGAGCTATGCGCCCAAAAGGGAGAAGTCTTTGCGCCCAAACAAGCATGAAAATGCCTTGAATGATTACAAGTTTGGGGCTCAAGCACCGTCTAGTGTAAGTCATGCGCCCACATGAAGGTCTATGCGCCCAAACACAAGGGTGTCTATGCGCCCACACATGGACTTATGCGCCCACATGATCTGGCTATGCGCCCACAGAGTTACACTTCTTAGTGTGCAAACACTGTTCATCATCTTCTACAAGTCTTGGACGAGTGCAAGTCTTGGAACCCATGATCTTCAAATGATCATAACTCGGTCAAAACTCAATAAAATTTAACTTTTCAAAGGTCTAAGTTGTGTAAAATCAAATTCTCTACCACATGGAACTCTTCCTTTTCGAAAACAAGGTAGTTTACTAGATCAAAACCTAAGAAAACCCCAAAATGGTGCAAAGTTAGATCTACACAAATATATACATGAAAATACAAAATGACAAGAACTAGAGTAGCTTAGAATGTTACATAGAAGAGATTTGAACAACAAAATAGAGTGTTCCTTCATGAATCAAGTTGCACTTGCCTAAGGTTTTTCTTTGGTGGGTGGGAGAAGTAAATGAAGAATAAGAAGAAATAATGGAGGAAAGAGAAGGTTGGTGGCTTTTAAATGGGGGGGTTAACATGTTGAACCATGGGAAAATAAACCAAGCCAAACCACAATGAACCAAGTCAAACCATGATATGCCATGATGAACCTAAGCAAGATTAAACCAATGCTAGCTAGCAAGGCATGATAAGTAAAAATACGGGTCAGGATTCCGTATACGTATACTGGAAATACGTATAACGAAAACTGGGGGTGACAACTCTACCCACCTTAAAAGAATTCCGTCCTCGAAATTTTTATCAAGAGGCTAGAGATGTCGGCACAAGCTATACTAATCATAAGCAATATATGACTAAGTAATCAATCATACAATCATTCATGCAAGCAAGGAATTAAAGCAAAGGGCATGAGAAAGACATTATACCTTATGAGTCAAACAGGTTGGGATATCACGATCGGATATCATCCTCACGCTCCCACGTTGACTCGTCCAATGTGTGATGAGCCCAAGCAACACAGACTAAACTGATAGTCTTCTTGTTGAGTATTTTCTCTCCTTGGTCCAATATGGACACGGGTCTCTCCTCATACGAAAGGTTGGTACCAACAACCAATTCTGAATGATCAAGGATATGACTCGGGTCTGGAATATACCATCGCAATTGGGATACATGGAACACGTCAGGCACCTCATGTAACGACGGCAGAAGAGCGAGACGATTAGACACATCACCTACTCGCTAAAGGATATCAAATGGCCCTATATACCTAGGACTAAGCTTTCCTCGTACGCCTAAACGAATGACCCCACGGGTAGGCGAGATCCTAAGGAATACGTGGTCGCGACAGAAAACTCAAGGGGACGTCGCTGAGAATCGGCCCAATGACGATGACGATCTTGCGCAACTCGAAGATGATCTCTGACTCGTCTGACCACCTCAGTAGTCTGTGAAATCATTTCGGGACCATGCATCTGTCTCTCGCCTACATCATCCCAAGCTAAAGAAGATCTGCACTTTCTGTCATACAATGCCACGAAAGGTGCCATCTGAATACTGGCCTGGAAACTGTTGTTGTACGAGAACTCCACTAAGTACAAGTGATCTTTCCACGAACCACCGAAGTCAAGTGTACATGATCTTAACATATCTTCAAGAGTTTGAATTGTGCGCTCGGACTGACCATCTGTCTATAGATAATAGGCTGAACTGAACTTGAGACGAGTCCCTAAACTCTCTTGAAGACTCTGCCAAAAGTGCAAGGTAAATCTTGAATCTTTATCAGACACAATACTGATTGGTACTCCGTGCAATCTGATTATCTGTCTGAGGTATATCTTTGCAAGCTGATCCGTCGACTGGCCAACTCTGAAAGGGATAAAACGAACTACCTTGTGAGTCTGTCAACTATAACCCAGATAGCATCTCTTCTAGCTGGGGATTTAGGTAACCCAGTTACAAAATCCATGGTAATGTGCTCCCATTTCCATTCTGGGATCGGTAAAGGTTGAAGAAGTCTAGCCGGTCTCTGATGTTCAGCCTTAACTTGTTGGCAAACTAAACAAAAAGAGAAAATCGGGCTATCTCCCTCTTCATGCCATTCCACCAAAAATGTTGACGGATATCACGATGCACTTCGTGCGACCGGGATGAATAGAATATTGAGAACTATGAGCTTCTGCCCTGATCTCCTGTCTGATATCACCACTGGGTACATAAAGACACTTTCTATGTCGAAGTGTACAATCCTCATGAATTGTAAACCCCCAATATTTTCCTAAATTATTTTAGTGCTTTAAAAACTATTTCTCTATATTAAATAGAAATCATTTGGTATATATATACGTAATTATAGATGTATATAATATATGCATGTTTGTGAGCTTGATATTTTATACTATTAAATATAGCCTACCTTGGTTGCAAAAATATTTTTATATTTCATTACGAATTATAGAAATTTTTTCTTGTGAATATATACATACATACATGTATATATGTAGATATATAGTTATATATATATATATATATATATATATATATATATATATATATATATATATATATATATATTTGCCGATGTGGTATATATATATATATTTGTCGATGTGGGGGGTTCGGCCCTCCACTGTTATATATATATTTTTTATTAAAATAGTAACTATATATATATATATATATATATATATATATATATATATATATATATATATATATATATAGTTACTATTTTAATAAAAAAAATATATATAACAGTGGAGGGCCGAACCCCCCACATCGGCAGCAGCAATAGCTGCGGTGGGGCCCGACCACCCACAAAACCGAACCCATGCATCAGCTAATAGCTGCAACTCTTAGGAAAACCCGACCCCCCATATAACCTAACCCAGCAGCAGCTAATAGCTGCAACTCTTAGAAAACCCGACCCCCACTATTCCTATTAATAATAGAAGTCGGCAGCAGCAGTGGTATTTAAACCCACGCGAAACCAAACCCTAATCCTCCATAACCCCTCACCCTCCACATCTCCTCTTCATCTCGAACCCTAGACGGACTACCCAGGCCGTTGGCCGTGCCGTACCACCGCGCAAACACCGCGGAGCACCCCCAACCAGACGGTCGAGCGAGAGACATCCTGTTTTCGTACTTCGAGGTACCCTTCTTCCAATCCCTTTTTCTTCACGCACGCTCGATGATTTCTCGAACTATCAATTCCTGTGTATAGCCCATATGAACCCCTCCAACCCCCTTCTGATAGAATCCTGGGAACCCCAGGGGATTGCTCGAAAAATCGACGCAAAGTTGCCCCAAAAACTATTGAAAACAGAGTCTTAATCCAGTCCCAAACCATAACTTAGAAGCCCAATTTCGATCTGTAGGTCGAGAGTTTTCAGAGACTAATTGAAAACAGTTGTTAACAATATAACCAAGAGTAGAACGCAACTTTTGGATCGAAGTTTCGTTTATTATGTAGGAAGAAAACTGTATGAGAAGTTGTCGGAAAAACTGGTTTCTAAATCACAAAAATTCTAGAATTTTGTCCGATATGACGTACGCCCCGACAAACCGGGCGACGTAGTCATGCGCTATACGCATTGAAAGACGCGTATGGACGTTGCGGACATGTGGGAACTGACGGAACTCAGTTTCATCGTGCGTGCGTGACGAAACCAATGCGTATCCGTCGAGATACCCCGTATCGGCATTTTGCAAACTTATCCATAACTTCGTATACAGTCGTCGGATCGAGACGAAACTTGTGCCAACAGGTCCGGATCGAAATTCTAGTCCTGCATGCCAAGTTGGGTTCGATTCTGAGAAGGTCGAATCAGAATCCAATTTTGGCGGGCCCGTGACCTACTCAAATGGGCGATTTTGTACACGGCTCCTCGGAATCCAAAACTGGACATACCATTGGGTTCCTCTCCTCAAACTGAAACCGTAGACATGTAATTTAACGACTTTAGAGACAGTAGACTTTGGCACGCGTTTCGGTGCAAAGTGGGTCCAAAGTCGGACATCGTTTTGACCCGAAATTACGATTTTGCCCCTGTTCCAGAATTTGACTTTTGGACAGGCGTTTTCTAGGTATATCTTCTTCACTGAGATCATTTTTGATGTTTGTTTTAGCGTTTGGAGTTATCTGTGATTTGTGAGTTTTGGTACTGACACTCACTACTCTTGGACTTGCCACTTTGCACCATCAGGCAAGATACCTTGCCACCTTACTCTGTGATTATTATATTCTTATTTTCAGTTGTTATTTTCAGCATTTTATATCGTGATATTTAAACTGTACGTCCAAGTCACACTTGGGTGCAAGCGACTCTATCTGTCGTTTTTCTTGCTTTATTTATTCTCTTACATTGACTTAGTTTATTGACCACCCATTGATGTTGAGGTATTGGTATATCTCATATGGCCTTGAAACTTGTTGTATCACGTGATGTGAGTCACATGTAGGACACATTTCTGCGTAGTTAGCTGGCCACCGATACGTATGGAGCGTACGACGGATAGGAGTAACTGCCAATAGTATTGCATGTTAGAAGACTTGGCGGTTACTAGAGGTTCATATCAGTCATGGAGATGATGATACTAGGCATTGGGTGGGGAGAAAAATACCTGACGTATGGGCTTCTTTACACTTCTATTATTACCTGTGCGCTCCTCCGGAGACGCAGGCTCAAGGCGCCCTCTGACGTTTCCCAGAGCGTTATGGACGTAGCCCTTGCACATGGTGCCCTCTGACGCTTCTAGAGCGTTATGGACGTAGGCCCCTGGTACCCTCTATGGGAACTATGCCGATCCTATTTACAGCCAGGGCTCATGCATCGAAGGATTGTATATCAACTGCTTATTCACAGTAGAATGGTCAGGAACCCGGTTGCATGCATACCTTTCTCTTATTATATTATCATAGTTATATGGCATAGTGTTTTCTTGTATCTTGCTATGTCCCCTGAGGACCTGGTTATCTCTTCAGGTTTAGACGAGTTTCCATAGGAGTACGGAGCGGCATTGGGGCTATCCTACATTGATGATGAGGCAGTGCCTTATGATTCCTAGTCTATTACTTATTTGAGACAGTTGTAGACATTATTTTACATCTCTTTTCTTTCTATTTTGCAGAGGTCGAACTCCGATCTTGTGAGACTATTTTTCATAGCTGTTTGGAGTGAGTATGTTCACCCGGCTATCTTTTGATACTCTTATTTATTTTATTGGACTTCATTATCTTCTGTGTTGAGCTGTGATGAGATTAGATATGTTATTCTGGCCTGTGATTATTTATTTACAGCTTATGTGCATATATGAGGATTTCATATATTGGAGTGTTCTTCGTATATGTGTAGCTGGCATGTTCACGTACTTGGTCCTACGTATTTTGTGACTGGGGCGTTACATGTTTTTGTCGTGGCCCATGCAGGTCAGAATTAATATTGTTGGATTACATTACTGAGCCCAACAAGCCTGCATATAGGAATAGGAATATCTCATCCAGAACTATTACTATCCCTTGGCTTCCAATCTCTTCGAAACTTCCTTGATTATTCGATTTACTTCATATCTAATCTTTCCTAATATCAACTTATTTTCCTCGTGCCAACAGTATGAATCTACGTAGCGGACGCACTTCTGCCTTGGCCCTCACATCTAGCGAGGAGACTACTCCGGAGGGACAGAATCCTCCCATGACTCCAGCAATACCCTACCAGCCAGGACTGTCGCAGCCTACTACGACACCGACGATGGAGTACCCAGAGGTCGCAGCACCCCTAGGCGGCCAGGATGGACAGACTACTACATACCACTGTGAGGAAATGTACCACTACCACCACCACCACCATTCCCTCAGCAGTTTTCTCCACAGTCGGGACCTCAGATGCCTCCACCACCGACTGATGGGGGCCCTACTATTCAGTTTATGTATACCATGATGCAGGCTCAGTGACAAAAGACTGAGCTGATGAGACAGACGATGACGGCAGCTATGGCTAGACCCCCACCACCACCTCCAGCACCAGTACCAGCACCGGCTCTGCATCCCTATGAAGGCTCTATCAAGAATTTCACAGATATGAACCCCAAGGCCTTTAGGGGAACAAAAAAGCCATTAGAGGTGTCACAGTGGCTTATTAGTACCGAGAAGCTACTGAAGGTATCCCAGTTGCCAGCTCGAGATTGGATGACAGCGGTAGACCTACTATTAGAAGACAATGCTCACCACTGGTGGAAGGCGGAAGAGAGACGATTAGGCACAGGGATCACCTAGAAGCAGTTCTATGATGCATTTTATGAGAGATTCTTCCCTATTCATGTTCGAGATGGTCTTTATGACCAGTTCCTTTATCTGAAGCAAGGGAATATGACAGTTGATGAGTTTGACTCGGAGTTCAATCGCCTGAGTCGATTTGGTGCAGGATTAATTCCGATAGAGTTAGAGAAGGCAAGGAGATTTCACCTGGGGCTTGCACCAGAGCTCAAGTCTTATACGACTACTCAGTCTCGAGTCTTCCATTCAGCTGTCTTGGAAGAAGCTTGTGCTCAAGAGATTCTTCGCAAGGAACAGCAGCAGACACCGAGGCGCCATACCCCAGCAGTTACACCAGCCCGAGCCACTCAGAGTGGACCTATCAGGAGGACCACAGGACAGTTCCAGCAGAGGCCCTCACCTTATCAGAAGCCCGTTTTCTATTACTGCGGTAAACAAGGACATATCCAGAACAACTACAGGACTCGTCTTGGATTATGCTTGAGATGTGGATCCAATCAGCACATGCTCAAGGATTGTCCGGAGCAACATGCAATAGTACAAGCTCGACAAAATCCGAGGCCCACAGCCCCAGCTCTCCCAGTACCATGGCCTATAGCAGGAGCACCTCGTCCACCATTGCCTCCCCAAGGCACACAGTACGACCAGGCCAGAACTCAGGGCCCGGGATAAAATTATGGACAGGCATTCTCACTAGCTGTTGAGGATATAGAGACAGAGGCGGAGGATATAGCAGGTATGGTTCTAGTTGCATCTTTTCCTGCTATCACATTATTTGATACTGGAGCCACACATTCATTTATAGCCACTAGTTTTGCCACTAGACACAGCATTCCCATCACACCCTTATCTAAGAATGTTAAAATCCTCACTGGAGGAGTTGTACTTGTTAGTGGTGTTTGTAGACTTTGTCCTGTATTGATAAATGGTAGAGAGATGGTGGCACGACTTTTTGTATTCCCTATGCCGATATTTAACGTGGTTCTTAGAATGGACTGGTTGAGCCAGCATTTCGCTCTCATCGACTGCCATAGGAGCAGTATTATCTTTAGACCACCGAATGCGGCAGAGTTTGAGTTCACCAAAAAAGACGGAAATAGTTGTGATGCACCCACATCGGGAACACATATGATGATGCATGATACCCCACAGCACCCTATTATCACCGAGTTCGAGGATGTATTCCCCGAGGAGTTGCCAGGACTACCACCTGACCGAGATATTGAGTTTTCTATTAAACTTCACTACAACAAATAGGGCCTACAATAGCAGTTTTTCTATAGCGTTCAAGTGTCCCCGCTATAGAATGTTATCAACAATAGCATTTTTTCTGCAGTGCTATAAAAATAACTATCTATAGCTTTTCCTGAATGCTGTAGAATCTATATCATTCATCTATTACTATGTTTGTATGTCAAAGCAGATTTCATGTTCGAATCCTATGAGAAGCAGCGTAGGTTTTAATTTTACATGACAAAAAAAAAAACTCGTGTAAATTAGGGGTTTCTCCCCTAAAGTTGGAAAAATACTAAATTTAAGATGACTAAAAATATGTTCTCGCATAAAGTAGGGTGGAACATAAAATTATTACCAAATTGCTCGTCTAAAGTTGGGGTTTCTCTTCTAAAGTAAGAGGAATACTAAATTTAAGATGACTAAACATATGTTCTCACCTAAAGTATAGAGAAATAGTAAAAAATTTACCAAAATTGGTTTCATGAAAATTAGTCAGCTGCCAACCTAAAAAATATATTCCTTTTAAACTAAATGTTAAAAAAAAGATAGAGTACATAATATATGAAATATGTATGTATATATCTCCCTAAAATCATATCTGCATCACTTGAGAAGAAGGGCCACAGAAAAAATATTAGGGCCTTGATCTAAAATTATATCCCCGCTCACTTTTTCTACTTTTCCCCGATCTGGCATCCTTTTTTTACTTTCACCAAAAATTTCACTATGTCGTTAATCGTTAATTTTTTGTAATGGTGACACTCTAATAAAATATCGTATTTATTATAATCTACTACACCTTCTTAAAAATATCGTAAACATAGATTCAACAACACTTTTAAAGTCACTTAAAAATGTAAACAATTATATACTAAATACAACATTTTAAAAGTGTTAGTCTCAAATTTTATTTCCCAAAAAAAAATTCACTTTACCGCTTCTGTCGAAAAATTGGCACCCATAGCTGCCAATAATTACAAGGGCTTTTTCTCTTCCTTCTTTCACCTTTCGTGGTCTCTTTCTCTCTCTCTATCTCCTCCCCTTTTCTTTTTCTTTCTCCTCAGTATTATCCCAATTTTCGTTGCTCTCTCTCGAAGGTTGGGGCCTGCCGTCACCACCATGCGTTTGGGACGCTTCGAACATTTTCGGCACTGGTTTTATTTTTTTTGCTCTTTCTAATCGATTGATGGCGACGACGAAAAGGAAGATGATCGATCTAGAGCAGGGATGGAAGTTCATGCAGAAGGGGATCACCAAGCTGAAGCTGAAGAAGGGCTCCCGGATCTAGAGCACGGACGCTCTCGGTCCATCAATCGGCCCCCTTCTTTTTGGTCTTGAATCTAGGGTTAGGTTTTTTTTGCTGGTGTCGTTGTTTCTTGATTTTTGTTGAACGCCAGGACAATCTACAACATGTGCATACAGAAGCCACCGCATGACTATTTGCAGCAGCTGTACGACACATCGACAGTGATTTATTGACCCAATTGTTCTTTTGTTTTCGCGGATGAGTTCTTTTTGTCGTATGTTGTATGTTTTATTAGGAGGGTTTATGTTCCAGTTGTTGACAGGATTCATGAATATATGGTCGAGGTCCGGTTCGGGCCGAGGATCGAACAAATCGAAGGAGGAAGAATAAGAAGGGAGGTACTTCCTCTCTCAGAGTCGTCTCCTGTTGAAGTGATCACTCTTTTTTCTTTCCTTCTCGTTGCCTCTTTAATGTTAAAATTTGGAGTTATTACTATAATTGGTATAGCAAAGATCGTAGCTTTTAGGTAAAACTGTTGCGGATTTGGTCAATTTATTGACACGGACACGACACCACATACTTTATATGTTCAATTTATTGCTTTAATCGGAGCTAATACTGTGATTGCCTATTGGTGTAGTAAAACTTGTGGCTTTCTGGTGTAATTTTCTAGGCCGGGGATTCGACGGAGTAGTGCCCCGGCTACTGTGCCTAGCCCTTCCACCAGTCGACGTGCGGGCCCTAGTCGGCTTTGTTGGTGGCGCCCAACGGGGACTTCGGTGCCGACGGGATGGGGATCAACCTGGCAGGCCTCCTGACTGGCACCCTCAAGAACCCATTCGAAAATGGGTTCTTCTAGGGACCAAAGAAGACAGGCTTGGAGAGGCAGCCAGAGTCAAAGTCAATAAGCTTGATGAGGGTGTGGCTCTTGGCTTCCTTCTCGTCGGCGTGGAGTTGGAGAATTTGAAGAAGTCGAAGACAATGGAGGAGATTTGGAGCTTGGTTGCATTGTTCAGTAGTCGTAAGGTAACTACTGCTTACAAAGTCTTTGTACAATTTCTTTATTCTTCATCTTTATAAATGTGATCATTCATGAGGCTAAGCTGCCCGCTAGTGCAGTTTTTTTTAATTATTGCAGCTTTGTATTATATTAATCGTTATTGCATATCATTTAGGAAGGCGCCAAGCTAATCTTGCTAAGCTCCAGGCTACTTCTATGCCGTAGAATATTCCTTTCAAGTATTAGAGTGGTACATACTTTTGCTTGGACTATGATGTTAACTTCTTTGGAGAAGGTGAAACCATATCATGTACTTTCTTGGGGTACGAGAAACCGGAACAGTTCAGTGCAAAAAAAAAGATAACATGTAACAAAGCTTGTTACACAACTGGGCTATTTATACAAACCATAAAGGTTTATTTTGTAGATTTTATAATTAGGAATGAAATCAGAGCAAGTACCTCATGATCCACCCATTTTGATGCCTATCGACAATTCTTGCTCATTTGGTACACATTATTCGATTCACATTGGGATATGTAGAAGATGAAGAGTGGTCCTTTTCTTATTGTTGGTGTATTTCTCCAGTAAACCTTTATATATTTTTTTACATGTTTTTCCTTTAGAATGGTTAATGCCATCAGGAGTCTAAACCTTTAGCCTATCCAGAGTAGTGCATATTCAATCTTAATATCCGAAAAACTTTGGCAGTCATGTGAATATTTGGTTGTGCCTTTTATCAATGGCCATGCCGCCATGTTATAAAGCTCTTACCTTACTCTTTCTTCATCCGCATTTGTCTAATGCAGGTATTGCCACAACACTAGAGATGTTTCTATGGAAGAATGTTCAGCAGGTTAGTTGAAGAAATGACTTTCTTAATGTAATTGACTATGGATGTACTATATTTTATGCGGCCTTGACGCAGTAACAATAACTGTAAGTAGAAAAATGGTTATGACACTCCCATACTTGACATGAAATGGTGTGACCGGGTAAATTCAATAAACCCCAATGGTTCTCCCACAACATATGTTGTTTTATTTTTCGGATCTGTGAGCATTGTATCTTCTATTCACCATGCATTGAGACAGTCCTATCCATTCATCTGTGTACCTACTATAACAATTTGGTGGCATAAACCTTCCCAAAAAAGATGGATCTCAGTAAATGAAATGCAGCCACCATCTATAAGCTTATGTAGTCAAATGTTTTAATCTTTAAAGCATGAATATCTCTGTACCCAAATAATATGTTAAGTTACATTTTGTATATTGAAAGTAAGAAGCAAATCTCCATATTGCAGTAAAATAAGTCATCAGTCCTTAGCCTGTTGATTTCTTCAAAAAGGGATACGGTAGTTGAAGAATTTAAGTGCCATATACATCCATGCAAATAAGTTTTTTCCCTCCTTCTTATGTTGATGTGAAATTTAGCAAAATAAGGGAAAGTAGTTATCTCTCAATAGATTAGTAGATATTGGGTCTCTTACAGGTTGCGAAACTGATACATACAACAAATAATTAACTTTAAGAACCCACAAACTATGACATTTCCAAGCAGAAATGTCGGTAAGTGATTAATCGATTACAGATTCAGCTTATTGCTATTATTGGAGGCAATGCAGGGGTGGTAGGGGGTTTGATTGGTGTTACATGTGTAAAGTTATGAGATCAATGTATGCTTGCTCTCTAATGTGTTACATGTGTAGTTCTCCAAATAGTGTACAGCAATTAGATTGTGTCTAGGAGGGCATAGTAGTTAAATTTGTGCACATTGCCTTCTTGTTAAATTCACAAAGACCAATTAAATCTCTCAATTCATGAATCACTCAATTCTTGTTATGTTGAAATCTAAATTCTATATTTCATTAGCTTTATATCAGGATTTCTTTCCAATTTGTTCTTATGGACTGAGGACCTACATTACATCTATAATGACAGTTGTGGAAGAATTAAAGGGAGATATTCATATTTCTATACTAAACATATTGGACAACATTATCTTGGGTGACTCTTCTATCCAGATTTGTGATTGTTCTTGCTTATCATGGAGGTTATCCGTAGGATAATTTTTTATTTTTTTCTGATTCAGATTCTAGAAGCGCCAAATGAGGAAGAAGTTTCTCTGCTATTGGACATTTTTTAGTAAGTCTCCTTGCTTGTAGAGTTATCTTTCATCGTTTTCTTATTTTACTTTTAGTTTCTAATTTGTGTAGCAAAGTTAAATCTGTATGAGTTTGACACATATTATGAAATGAATGTTGTTAATGTGTTGTATAATGCCTGAAATGCTTGTGTTATAATTTGCATACTTGCTTCAAGCTTCAAGCTTTAAGTTTAGGAAAATGGCTATGATCGATCCTTGTGCTTTATTGATTCAGATATCATCCAGTCTCGTGTAATCCAATGATATAGAGCCTTGCCTCTATACTCTGAAACCTAAGTTCAGATTTCTAGTCTCGTGTTGTATCTGATGCACATTGGACACAATATAAATTCTGCAAATTAGACAGGGACCATGTCACGACCCGTTACCCAAATTATTGGGCCGGGCCGAGTCATGTCCAGCCTACGCTTGAGATAAAGCAGTAAGCTGTTCTAGAAGTAACAAGATAAGACTAAATGTGCTAATAGTTCTAATAGTAAATAAAAGTCATAAATGCTCCAAACACAAAAGTCGTCTCATATAGAAATAAGTCCAAAGTACAAGTCTGAAATGTAAAACTGGATACATGTCCAGTTATAAAATACGTAGTCTAATACATGGCTACACTAAATATCCCAAGCAACTACGCAAACTAGACGAGTTTTCCCGCAGGAACATCCTCGTAAAGCAAAGCCGGGTCCTCGGCAGTATCTCCATAATACGAGTCGCAGAGTAACTCCTCCTCAGTAAGAATACCTACAACGTTATCCTGTCAGAACGGGAGCAAGTACTGAATCTAACAAACATATAATACTGATCATGTGATGAAAAGAAATGACATATCATGTTTGTTCAGTTTTAGGTACATTTTATCATGGCAATAGATGTTCATTTTAAAGTTTAAAACTGTAGTAGGTGAGTGATCAGTCAATAGGTAATCAGGATGTACAGCGGTACATATCAATTTTCTGAAGTGTATATACATACACTTAACGGCATTGGTGTACATCCATACACAAATGTGGGACCAGACATACAACACAGATACATATAGAATATAACGGTGCTCGGTAAATACATACGAAGAAGGGGGTCATGATCACGTACACTACTAGTAGTTTCTCCTTAACCCGTTGTTTAAACATGTGAGAGATATGAAAACTATCCTAAACGTGGCAGAGACTGAAAGTAATACAACATGCAAAGTTTTAACTTTCTATCCCAAGGATCAGCATTTAACATGGTTGGTGAATCACAGTTTATTGTTATAGCAGTATGCAAAGTTCGTAGAAAGTACTTGCCTCTAGCAAAGCAAAGCAAAGCAAGCTACGATAAAATACTATAGATGCCTGGTAACTCGTCACTATAGAAATAAATATATAAACTTAGTGTTTACACTAAGCTAAAACACTAAGACACTAATTGGTGCAACACGACTTGTGACTGGACACCTAGCCAAAATGATGACTTTAGCATAGGAGACCAATGCAGGGTGACACACTACTATAACTAACTTTCTAGTGTCTTTACACTAGTGAGGGGTGAGGTTCAATACGGCTATTACTCAAAATAACACAAAAAGTTGCAAGTCGTAATTATTCAATAAATAAATCAAATGAACATTGTGTTCCAACAATTTTTGAGATAGACAAAAAGCTCAATCTTACATAAAATAAAGTACCAAAATGATCCTTGTTAATTATAAAAATTTATTATAATTTTTCTGGAATTTATTAACCCGTACAAGTTTTTATAAAAAATTATTTTTCCTAAGTACACAGAAAATGGGTTCTGGTTTCATATGTCAAAACAGTAGAAAAACTGTAAATTAAATATTGTAAAAATTATACTAAATTAGCTAAATTAACATAGTATCTAAATACTATTTTTCTAGAATTTTAACAGTAATTTAAGTATTTTTAGAAATTCAAAAACAGCAATGGTACACAATATAAAATTAAATAATTAATTATCTGCGTATTTTGTCCATGTACATAATTTGAACCAAAGTTCAAATACAGGTCCCAAGGCCATAAATCAAGTCCAATATGACTTGTACAGGTCTTGAATGTGTGAAAACACATTTGGGCCCAAAAACCCATGCTAGGCTTGGACACCAAATGGTTGCAGTAATTAAAATACACAAAAATACAAAGACGTAAAAATACATAATAAATATTAATATTTTAACAAGGTAAAATTATACATTGTAGTTATATAATTATAACAAATATATTTACATATATCAAAATATATCATACGTATAATATTACATAATTTATAGAGGTTAAATAGTTATATATACATACATATACATATATAACATATATGTATATACATATATAGAAATATACATATAAAAATACTAAATATATATATAATATATATATATATACACAAATATAAATACTGTATATATATATATACTTATATAACAGTATATAATAATACATAAGTACATATATACATATATACATATATATATATATATATATATATATATATATATATATATATATATATATATATATATATATATATATATATATATATATATATATATATATACATATATATAAAAAAAAACAAAAATATATATACATATATATAAATATAATAAAACAAAAAAAAAAGAAAAAGAAAAAGGAAATGAAACAGAACGCAGGAGGGGGGTTCGAACTCGGCCCACTGGGTCGAGTTCTTGGGTTCAGTCCGGCTGGCCAGGGGGTCAGCCCGCAGCTTGTGTTAGGGTTAGGATTTCATTTATTTTATTTAGGTTTTAGTTAGTAACAGTAAACCCGATATAACAAATCCTGTGTCCTGATAGTTAGGGACACAGGAGTCTACGTGTTCGTGCTAAGCACG